>JAGXCT010033546.1:0-17254 GCA_022495035.1 Philopotamus ludificatus | reverse complement strand
CTTGTGGAAAGTTCCGTCCACGCAGATCGCTGAAATTACACAATACAATAAATTAGCCGTTTTAATAATTGATATTAATATTTTCGGATTACGCCAATCGATTGATGACACATGTTGCTGAAATATTTATTATAAAAACATTGCACACACATGAACAAACAATAATATTTTTAACAAACATTATGAACGTCTTTATTACAAAAACAGGTCAACGAATTGGGATTTTTTTACATGGCATTACTTCACCATATCGATTAATTATTACAAAAAAAAAATTAAATCAATTTGGAAGTTCGAAGAAGAACCATGCCGGCAAACCGATGTTATAAACCGAACATCATTCGTCTGTATCATTTCAGAGCTTTCGATATTCACGAATGCGTATAGAGTCCCAGAGATTCGTCTCTGGGATCTTATATCGTCATTACTCGTACCAAAGGAATCTCTGGGATCTTTATCTTAATCATCTCATACCAGAGATTCGTCTCTGGGATATTATTCTTTATTATAATCGAACTAAAGACACCAGTATTAATTCAATAAACAATCATCATACAACACCAAGCATGTTTCACTTTGATCCCGATCTTCGTAAGCGATCGTTACTACTGGACAAGCTCTATATGACCCTCATAACAAACGGATTTGAATGTCGGCGGCTTATGAGAAACGAGATGAGCGACAACTGGATATCCTGGAGAGGAGGATTCTGGGACAACAGGAAATGTCATGTCCGAACCAACGAGGACCTATACTGACTATACAAGGATATACCGGTTATAGTGGCCAGACTCCAGTGGGCCAATCACCTAGTCAAGGATGTGGGACAGCCAGCCGCAGAAAAGGCACATGGTTAACAAGCCTTCCTGTCCCCGTAGGAAAGAAAGGCAAAGACTGAGATGGTTGGACTGTGTACAGAGGACACTGCATCATTGAAACTTTCCGGATGTTGTGAAGGTGTTGGGTGGGGCCAGGGCTCTACAATTGGGCTGTTGGCCTATGCGATGATTTCACCATCTTGTTTAATCATGTGCTTAACACTCTCGCGGACACTTGAAAAATGCAGGCGCTAGATCTGGGACTCTAATAATTGAGACAATTCATAAAAACCCTTGTGAATGAGACTCAGTATACAATTTTTACAATCCCGATTCGTACATCCGTACATTAGATAACCAGTTTTTATATCCCACAATTTACGTCTGAAACATTTAAAATTGCAATAAATTTCAATTATAAGAGAACACAAAATTAGCCTTTTCCCTCTAATCTGTACAAATAAAATGCAAACTTGGACAATTTGGAAAACTGGAATCGTTATGAAATGGAAGATATTACTAATTCCTTTCAAAATTATGTGGATCTTGACTTGTGATTTGATGACATCTGAATTTATGGGAATCGACGATATAGTGGCCGATGAAAAAGTAAACACGACCCATCCAATTCTTAGCCTTAAAAGGTATTTTACTAGCATTGAACATAAGTACAAGAAACCATTTCATTTTTTTATTCATTTACGTTGTCTTTCTAATTATGTTTTTTTGTCAGTCCCTTTGAAAAGTAAAAATGTAATTTCCCTGTCCGTTTTTTTAAATGTAAAATGTTAAAATAATCAAAAATTAATCCAAATCATTCTCACATCACCTAATTATTATCCCGTAACACATTTTACCGATTAACCACTTGAACCAACGTCGTCAACTATTAATTAATGACAGAAGTGGATTTCACGTCACGGTGTTTTTGTACACGCACGGGATACGCTGATAACGCATCAGCAGATACTACGCACTTTGATCAGCCGGCCGTAATTGTTACGTTTTGTTTTTTCAAATATTTTCTTATCTCTTGGGTACTTGGATGTATAAAAAATATGTTACGAGGCCTTAAGGGGATTTAGGAGCAAATAAAACCATTCATTAAAAATATTTCATCGCTCTTTCACAAGAGATTTGTTTAGGTATCTATACAAACAGCTGTGTTTCTATCAAAATTCTGACACGACTGATACGACAGCTGATCAAATAAAAAAAATTGATACGATAAGATTGCTTTATTGTCAGCTGCCAAGAAATATTATAGCAAGGTAAATATGTGCCCCATGCGGAATTTAATCCTGTTTAACTGTAATGATCACACCGGTGTGACGAGTGTCAATTCGCAGCACATACTAACGACACGTAGTAGGAAGAGCTTTGTGCAAAATTTATTAGGATAGGAGTGTATTCATTCGATTCATAGGAAGATCTTTAGAATCGAGTTTTAGCTACATTTATGGATTAGAAAATTAATTTAGGATTAAGAACTATGAGGACCTATATTAGAAGAGCCTAGATAACCTAGAGGACGACCGTCATAGTCCAGGCATCAGGGTTGGGACGGACGTGTCTTTGCTGGAGATCGCATAGTGTCCTCCAGATGGCAAAGACCCGCCAGGGTTAGAAGGCCACTTAAATTATAATAAATAAATATTAATAACAGTCTCGTTTTTTTTTCTTTAATTTTCCCTACGAAGTTAATTATGCAGATTGCCACATATTTTCTATATTATCATAATTCTTGGACTATCCTAATCCGAAATGAATACAAACAATAATTGCCTACAAAAATAATATTACGAGACACCTGATCAATGTAAAAAAATTGAGACATCAATGAAATTTGGGATTAATATAGAGTGCCAGACATATTTGGAGAGTCATTGCTATCAATGGTACATTTATTAATCACCGTTTTATGCCGAGATGAGTGTAAAAGTCGAGTGTTACCAATTCGTTGACCAAATTTGCAATGCAAAACAGTAATATTTCAATCCAATTGGAAGTTTAATCGTAATAAGCCGCAATAATAAATCAATAAACGATTAAAACTCACCGACAACGCTGGTGTTGCCTACAAAAGCACACAACGCAGGCTGTTCGCGAGGTATGGCACCAGTAGCCAACGCCCGTTCACCGCTGAAAAATGCACCGGTACTTAATAAAATACTGGATGCTGAACTGGACGTTGATGTTGATGATCCACTTGAATTTGCTCGGATTTGGAACACATGCAATGTGCCTTTGTCTGAACAACAACAGAGCATTTCTCCTCCCTTTGAGAAATTCATACTGAAAAAATATGAATCGACGATTAAATTTACATAAATAATAATTAACATCGTTAATAAATCATTACTAACCAATATAACGTTGCATAATCTGTTCCTCTTCTGAGGGTATGTAATAGTGTACGTCTCCGCGTACACCAAACCCGTAACAATGTACCCTTATTGGACGCGGTAGCTAGGCACGAGCCATCCGGGGACAACGAGATGCATTGTATTTGCCCGGAATGGCAAGTCATTACATTCAGACTGTTCAAATTGTCTATGTCCTGAAATATGAATATGCAAATAAATATTTTACGATCAACTACGCATTATGTAAAATGATTTAAATCTAACCAATAGCTGCACGGATCCGACTCTGCGACCTGGTGCAACCAATAATTTGATGTTGGTGGAGGTAGACGTGCTCAATTCGCACAAACCGTTTGTGTTGGAGGGCGTGTGAAGCACCTCGCTGATTCTCCCGCCCGCCGGCCATCGCACTAAATAAACTCCATACTCTAAGCAAACCGCTATTCTATAAATAAATTAAATAATATCGCCGCATTAATTTCCGAACGTTTCGAGCGGTATAATCAATATTTATTACGGCACTCACCGATCCCGTCTTAGTTTTATCGATAGGATAGACGACCGAAACGGAATCTCCGCGATGAATTTCTTCTTTAAATCGTCATAAACGTATAATATGTGACTCTTAGTATTTTTAACCATAAATAAAATATTGCTGCGGTTTAACAATTCACACTTGGTTATATCACCGACTTCATCTACAGCTGAAAAAACAAAATAATATTATATATGCGTCAAAATTAAATAGATGTGCGAAAAAAAGACAGTTCTGAGACTTTAATTGGGTCTGGTAGTTAGAACACTTAACATGGCAGGCCGCGGATTTTTTTTTTAGGTAGACAACCCCATTGTTCAGTTCAATTAATAATCAGTTGCATTTCTGAAACGTTCTGGATACTAGAATCCTGGATTTTAAGCGAGCTAATGAGATATCTCAGCCAAATTAAACGTCTCATTATCGACTGTACATAGGATGATAGTCCAGTTCAAAAGGATTGTTAAAACATCTGTTTCTCAAAGATCGGGCAGGCTTGGACCCTCCGAGGAATAAGTGTGATTGTTCGGGGTGCAATTTGGCATGGCGGAAAATCAGAATTAATATTCTGTGATGGAAATTTAAATTCCGAAAAATTTATTGCTGTTTTAGAAGATGGAGCTCCTCACCACAAGTCCCGTAAAACTTTCTGGAAAGAAAAACAAAGTCTCCATATTTTGCCTTGGCCTGGACAATCTCCGGATATGAAACCAATCGAAAATGTTTGGCATTATAAATAAATATGCTCAAAAAATTCCGAATACCCAGCTGTAAAAACGAGTTAATGACGTTTTAAACTGAAAAATGGACTAAAATCCCACAAGAGAGCATCGTTCATTGGAGAGATATCATGCACGGCATGATTAAGCCACTTCCTGATTAGAAACGGGGATTGACTAAATGCTGATTACATAAAAATCTAAGAAATCAAAGTAGAGCGTCTATTTATTTGATTAAGTTTATAATACTTACTATAGCGTTCTTTCTCGACAAGTGGTTCTATGTTGAAAACTCTCAGTCCCGAGTTCATACAACATGTGAAGCATCCTGAAAAATAATATAAATCGTCAATACATGTTTTACGATACAATACATTTTATATAATCAATGTTTAATCATCAATACTAGATAAGCAGCATATTTCTTTTTAATATCAATGGATTAATAATCGGTTCTATGAACCATCAATAATTTAATATACTAAAACCAGTCGGGCGGCTATAATAATTTTGACAACAACTACCGTACAAGTCATAGTACAAAAAAAACTGGCTCTATGCAAAACATGTAGACAAATTCATAAATGCGAATATGCATGAACCCTTTCATTTATTTGCATATCGACTTTATATAATAAGAGTATAGAAATGTGGTCAAATATTGTGAAATATTCTATGGCCTTGAAAATATCGTCAACAATTTCACGAGATCGATTCCGATTGCTCTGTGATAAGATTATAACGAACCGCTATTTACTTTGATTATGCACGCGTAATAAAATTTATTTTAATAGCAAGATATACGAAAAAGATCTCACGTTATAATTTTATTAAATATACGTAGAATCCGATCAAACCGTAAATTAAAAACGAATTGGCCATAGCCATGTCCGATTGTTATTGTTACCCGACCCCTATTCGAAGAGCCAAGATAACCTGGAGAACGACCGTCACAGTTCTGATATTAGAGTTGAGAAGGAACGTGTCTCTGTCGGAGATTGCGTAGTGTCCTCTAGGTAGCAAAGATGGTTAGAAGGCCGCTTAAATAATAATGTTTTAAAAATTTAAATCGGTGATGTCATACATCTGGTAGTGCAAAAACCTGGTAATCGCTGGTCAATGTATTCTAATATCTCGGAATATGTCATTAAATTGTTTTCCTATAAACAAGTTATTTAGATTCTGGGAAACGAGGTGTAGTCAGTACGATCTTCTGAGTATGGTGAGTGATAGAGAACTTCCTACTCTCACTCCTGAAGTTTTGCCACTGTCGTTTGTATGGTCTAGCATTATTGTGTAATACAAGCGTCGATCGGTTGACTAATCTAGGTTGACTAACCTACGCCAGATCATCGACACTCGACATTAATTTTTTTGATAATTATTGGGTTTAGTTGGCTTGTACTTTGTCCAGCCACTGTGATGAACATTTATTTTGTATTGAATCCATTTCTCATCACACATTACACATTACAAATCGATTAAAAACGATCCATTTTTGTGACGAGAGCAGCAATATGTACACGCTCTCAAATATTGTTCTCGTTTTTCACTCAGTTTATGTGGAATCCACATATCTGACTTTTCACTTCACCGATTTCAGCTAGGTGAGTTAATATTGTTTGCTTGCCAACACGAACCATCAGTGACTTTTAGTTCGTCATTCGTCACCCTTGATTCTGGTTGACAGAGTTGCTCGTTTGTGAGGTCAAGAAATTACAATTATTATTTATGTATTATTTAAATGGCCTTCTAACCCGAAGCGGTTCTCTGACACCTGGAGGACATCACCGATTCTCCGTCAGTCTTCTTCTATACACCTCCCAAGCACCAGCAGAGACACTTCCGTCTCAACCCTAAGACCGGGACTGCGATGGTCATCCTCCAGGTTAACTAGACTCGAATTCGAATACGGATCAGGTCGCCAATCATTAACACGAGATGTAAATTGTCAATGAGCGGATTGTAGCAATAATAATCAGACGTGGGTAGGGCCGATTTGTATTAATTTACTGACTGATCGTTAGCACATCCGTCATAGAATCTACTGAATCATGATTGCGCCCAATGGGGATCACGACAACGTGTATAGGCCTTGCCAGACTCTTTAATGGTAGTCGAAGCCAAAGAACCAGAGTCTCAAACGTGTAGTATAGGCTACCCTTTCGTGTCCATACCGCGGGGGCCCAAGCCGTCTTGGTATGCGGTTTTTTAATAATATTATTATCAAATGCTAATTACGGTTGCCAAAATTATTATGGTTGAATATCATATTTCATGTCCGAACGATTTATTAACTATGTCCCAGTATTTTGATTATTTTGATATATTTCTTTGGTAGAAATATGAGTGAAAATCATAGATAATACTAATAATGTTGTCGATTTAATATAGAATTTACACAGAAACAAGGTGGGTGACTGTGTTAATTCAGAGAATTGCATTTTATAATAGTAGATATGTCGAATATCGAGAATCCTCATCGCCGTGACTACATAAAAAAACTCAGATTACACATTATCCGGTGTGTACGTGATAATAATGTTTGATTCTTTGTTCTATATGAATAATTGATTTAACAAATACGGCTATTAATTCATTCAATTAAAATTGTATAATGAAAACAAACATAAAATATAAATATAATAAAAAATATATAATTTAAAAAAATATGGAATAGAAAGAAGAAAAAAAAACAAAAGCATTTGTTTAATTTTACGACATTATGTTGGTAGCACTGTAAGTATGGCCGCCGGGCTTATTTTATTTACAGCCGTCTTAATTAGTGTATAATCGGCCATAACCGCTTTGAAAAATATTCCTATACCTTATCTTTAATTTTTAATTGTTAATTCTTGGGAAATATTTCCAGACCATTCTGCATACCATAACACAAATCAATACAAAAAATTATTACCTGCTCTCTCATATTTAAGTCGTGTTACTAATACTATTAAAAACTCGACCGTAATTTGGGCCAAAGGGGAAAAACCCGACCATCCGATTAGGGTAGCCGACAAAAAAAAATTGAGAATTTTAGATGATACGCGTTCACAACATTTAAGCCAGAAACTCGATCGTATTCTATGAAAGCGGGCACAGCTGATATTTCGCTGTTTACAAACAAATTGGAGGAGCGAACAAAGGATCGACACGGCCAGCTGCTGCACATCTGATCCGCCATGGCGCCGTTGTTATTGTTATTGAACCCCCGTTGTCCGAGTCAAATAAAAGGACCGAGGGAAGCTCTCTGTCCACTTTCGTATTTACGAAAATCTCTTTGTGTGCGACACAGAAAAAAATACTACCTGCGCAATAGCGCTTCGAAAGCTAGCAAAACCGCGTCAGAAATACAAAATACGGGCACGCGAGCTCACTTTGGCACGCATATTATTTATTTATAAATCGACGTCGATCGAAACAATATAAATATACGATATATCCGATTAAAACGTCAAAAAAACGTTTTTATTTCGTTCCGCGCCAGAGGAAGGGTACTGACATCTACTGGTAAACAATCGTAGCGCCCGAAAACAAAAGCCTCGAAGTGTCTAACCTCAAAATATTATTTTTGTTTTACGCATTCGAATAAACGCGTCGAGCGTTAATTGCGTTCAATCTTCGCGACGTCCACATGGCAGGCGACCTTACAAAAAAAATGTGACGCAAAAACAAAAAAAAAATCGCGAGTAAACAACAAACAAAGAAGTCACGGCCAAACCTTGAATCGAATCGAGAATTTCCGCGATAGAATATATGCACGGGCGATATGGATACGAGCTAGGGTTTCCTGGTGGGGAGTCGCGACGACAACTGGTAGTGACATCAGGTCGGAAATAAACGTTACGGGGGGCGGCAGAGGTTCGGTTACTGACCTCGGTCCTGGTTGAAGGCGAGCGCGCGCACGGGCCGCGCCATGCCGGGCTCAGCTGGGCCCGCGCACGGCCATGCCGCCCCGCGCTCGGCCGCGCATTGCCGCCCGCACTCGCCCCCGCTCCCTACCTCGCCTCGGCTCCGGCGCTCGCTCGCGAACACGCCATCGGCTCTTTGTCTCCGCTAAAATCAGTTCCTTATTTCGTTTAAAAATCGAATCAATTAAACCTTCCTATTTGCCTTCAATTTTTACAATTCTGTTTTATTTTATGCATGTTTAATTAAATGCGCGACGATTTAACCCTTTCCACTCTGAAGGCCATAACTGTTGGCCCCAATGAGTCGGCAGGGGCAGTTAATTGAAGGCTAAAGGTACCCAAAACGTAATAGTTTATAAAATATCAACTGACGCAGCTTATCTTACAAAAAATTATTGGCTCGGCGCATCAAGATCGGTTGCAAAATGAGTAACCTACCGCCTACGAATTTATAGTTACGCGTAATTAATTCTCAGAAATATGTTTGCATTTATCGATATTTTTCATATACCAATATTTTTGGAGCAGTCAGTCAGTGAAACAGAAAATAATAAAACTTTTATTTTCAAATTCAATGATTATTTCGATAGTAGTGATGATGGCCCTTTTACGATTAATAAGGTTAATTATAATAGTTATGATTGTGAAAGCTAACAAATGATTATTAATAGCAACATCTATCCAGAATTGTGAAAATGACTCCAAAATGATGGAAATAGTGATTTTATACATACCATGTAGTAATAACGGCAAATGAAACAGATAGTGGAAGTCAAATCATCCCTCTCAAACGAAAGAAATGTGCAAACTCTGGCGATGAGACAGACGATGAAGAGAATTCAACATTCATTAAGTCATCAAAAAATTCGTACCATTTGTCTAATAATTTTTCACAAAAAATAATTAATTTTAATAATACAATTCGTAACAAAAGAAGTACACCTGTCCCTCTATTAACGCGGTTTTTTTAACGCGGTTTTAATCTAACGCGGTTTTACAAAAACAGTTTTTTTTTTCTTCGCGCGTTGAAAAATGTCGAAATCAAGCGTACATCTATATATAAGTCTGAATCAGAAGAACTTAATTTATTTACTTACAAATATAGTAGCTATCCACTGGCTATAAATTAAATATGCGGTGATAAATATCGACCTTATGTTGGAACAGATCTTAAAATCTACCCGAAAGAAATAAAAAATATTGGCTTTCACGAAATTCTAAAGAAATGACTAAAAAATAGTGGATAGACGTTAGTTACTGATTTCAATACCAGTTATCCGGGAGCGTTCTTCTTTATGCGAATCCTAGAAATATTAAATATTTCATTGATAATGATAGTGACTTTGAACCAATATAAATGGCAATAGTTGGTGTTAAAGACAGCAGCTGTTCAATTTATACAAAATAAAATGCTCTTTCATGAATGTGAATCATTATTGTTATTTGCAATTCTCCACTTGTTTGTTGGAAGAAAAAATTGCGTTGTAGGTATATGTGAACATTTTCATTTCCCCAATCATATATTTTTTTTGTTGTAGATTATAGGATTATTTTTACGCTGTTTTTTTTGGAAAGAACGTGGTATCCTGCAATATCTCATTTTGATTCCAGCGATGAGACAGACGATGAAGAGAATTCAACATTCATTAATCCCACGTCATCAAAAAATCGTACCGTTTGTCTAATAATTTTTCACAAAAAATAATTAATTTTAATAATACAATTGGTAACAAAAGAAGTATAGGGATTGCATTGTTTGCGGTTCGGATAGAAAATGAAAGCAACTATTTCTTATTATTTGCATAACTTATAATTGTTATCATAATAAAAAATACGCAAATATCTTTATCAAATTGAACCAACATTTCATTACATAAATCAGGGTCATTTGAATGAACACGTGTCAGTGTTCCCAGACTTTAAAGAAAAATATCCAGAGTGGAAAAGGTTAAAATGTTTGAAATGCGTGACGAGAAGATCCCACAAAATTTAACGTATCTCTTTTAGATGTAATGCTTAACACTGTTAAGGCATGGTATGAAATGAAAGAAATAAACATCAAAAATTGTTTTCGAAATACTGGAATCGTTAAGGAACAAGAAAATGAAATAAAAGATACTAGCGACGAGAGCCTCAGCAGAGTCGAGGCAGGCAAACTAGTAGAAGATATTACGGCCCACAATGCTATTCATGGCTGGCAACAAATTCCTACCGAAACTCTATTTTAACTTTTTAACGATTTTTTATCGAGTAGGGTGGATGTGGCAACACAGACCAGTTGAGCTCCAGAATTTTTTCTTGAGTCACTTTTGTCGTGTGTGGTCTGGCGTTATCGTGTAACAGGATAACGCCTTTCCGAGAGACGAGTGCAGGATGCTTTTCCAGTTGTTTTTCATGAACTCTTTGCAGCTGCTGAACGTATGTATCGGCAGTAATCGTTTCGTTGCGCTTCATCAGCTCGTGGTGGATTATTCCTCGACGATCCCACCATACACACAATAAAGATTTCTTGCCATGAATATTAGCTTTAGGTCTAGTGGGAGTGTTTACTTTTTGATTCTCCATTTTAAAAATTCGGAATAACACCACTGTAACGTCCATCACACTAAATAGTCGTCGAATGACTGACAGGCCACTTATCTATCTAGTAAAAAATCCCCTTGTCGGGTAGCTCACTGCGAGTAAATAAAAACAATAGAAACTGTCTGCCCGAATCGGAAGTTATTAATGACTCAACCTAAAACATGGTCCTCGATATTAACGTTATGGCATCTGAAGTTATGAATAACGATGTTATAGTGGACAGACACGTCCACGTAAAACCAATCCCAGGAAAAATTATCTGGTTAAGAGGAGGTAAACTTAATCTATCCAATGTCAACAAAAGAAGATGCTGTGAGGCACATTGAGGGCCTTAAAAGCTACTTTATGAGCATTGAAATCGTACAAGACTTAACTTTCTTATCTAAGATCGAATAAGCTATGCACCAGCACAAAAATATGTACCAAACCGATTTGCGTGATTATCTAAATAAAAAATAATTTACAGTTGTTTTTCTAACCCCGAAACTAAGGTCTTCCTCTAATTACATTACAATGTACGTTTTATTTTATCAGTGACTTCAAAAAAGAAGCATGGGTTTCACTGTACATACACTCGATTTTTTTTACACGGTATATACCTTCCACTAAAGACGTTGTGGTATAAAAAATAGTCTTAAAGAGGTAATAATGAAAACCCATTAAATAAATTATTCATACGCATATATTTTTATTATGAAATAAATAATACTATCGAAATGTCTAATTTGTTGGAATCTAATGAAGCTTTTTGGTTTGTTATTACTGATGTTGAATTTCTTATTTTTGGGAAATATGTTATCCATTTTTGTGTTTTTTTGTTTCACAAGTTGTTTATACATATGTTGATATCCAGCCATACAAATCTGCAGGTTCAGTTGTGATTTTAAAGCTCGTTCTTGTTTGAGATCATAAGTATAAAAATGCTGTTACATACTCATAGCAAATTGCAAGCCCTTGTGAATTAAAGCAGCTGTTGCACGTTTGTTGTTGTTTAAAGCAGCTGTAAATTCCGCCATTTTATTTATTTTTTTACCCACTGGTCGTAGGCTATTGTGACAATTAATTATGTTCTTTTGCCCCCATTGCGTGTTATTAATAGAAGCAATAATTCGTGTAAAACCATCATATTTGTACTTTTGAGCGGACCGTGTTATTTCAAAACCGTGTAAAAAACAAATGCTAACTAATAAAATTCTTGTTTTTTTGTGAAATATTATTTTTATTAAATGCTTAAAATAAACTTGATAATTGTTAAAAAGAATTAGCACTTCATGTAATTCAATTTTCTTCGGTGCGTGTAAATTGAACTATACACAAAAAACGCCTGATAAATGAAGATAATTGTAAGTACTAATCATTATTATGATTAAAAAAAATATGAAATATGTTAATAACTTTAGTTATTGACTTGTCGGTTTAATATTATTTTCTTAGTACATAGTGCAAAATTGATTTAACCCATCCAATGATCTTTTACTTGTATAAAATTAATTTAATTGTAGCAATTTTGCTGTATCTTAAAAATAGATACCACTTTTTTTCACTAAATGTACTATAAATGTTGTGGAAAGAACTACATTAAGGCTCTACTTCTTTTATTTTAAGAATTATTGAGTATTTTTTGTAAATTATTAAAATATTTTATATATCAATTTAATTTTTGTTACGTCTGTTTTTTAAAAACAATACAAAGTTTCATAAAAAGTCCAATTGTTAATTTTTTGTTACATTGGTGATATTATTGTTGCCCTTGGAAAAGATTTCACGTGTTTTGGTGTACTCGGAGATATTGCTTATGAAAAAAAGATAATATTATAATGGCGGATGGTGACTTTTTGGGGCGTGATTCTTATTACATTTCTGAGGACCCTAGTAAAATATAATTGGGGGCGGGGGTTGTCTGTTGTCTGAGGATGAGGATGGATTAAAAAAAATAATGTAATGGATAAAAAAATATTCTTAGTAATAAACGTGACGTGATTCTTAGTAACACGTTAGTGACATTTTAACACGATTTAAAAAAATATCACTATGTCATAAAAAATTGGGGAGTAAATTGCTTCCAGCCGCCACAGAATCTTCGATACTGACCATTTTGATATATTTTGATTGACATTATTGATTGATTTTGAACATTCATTTGCCATTTGCACTTAGATATTATTTGATAATATATCAATTCTAATCGTCGATCGAAGCAAATAATATTAATATAGATAATATTTGATTAACCGATCCGTCACGACGGCTCGAAACCAACGTCGCTGGCCGATGGGGTCTACTTTGTATCTAAATAGACCCCAAACATTTAAAAAAATTGGATTATTATATGAATAAAAATAGTTATGCATTAATATATATTAGCAGAACAATACAAAATATCGATCTAATTGTGATTTTCACTACTAATTCAGCGCGCAATTGACGCGCCCACACGGCGACGGCCCGCCGCAACTGAGCCCCACGCGCCGCAGAATTCGCGTCATACTGGGACACATATGCGGTTTCACTCGTGCATGCACATGTGCGAAGTTTTTTCTCGCTCGCATCCGGTACGGAGCGTATAGAAACCCATATGGTTGTTTTTATTTTTATTCGCAATTGCGGACAATAAATGTAATTGGTTATTTAGACTTTTTTGGACAAATACAAAAAGTTTGTGACATGTAGGATTTTAATTAAAAACTTGGGGTCGCAAATAACCCCCATCGGTATGACTAAGGTTAAAGCGTCAAAAATTGTTTTTATTTTGTTCCGTTCCAGAGGAAAATTACTGATAACGAAGTACTGATAAAATTGAACGAATTTTAATCCAAATGAACGTCATACAGAATATTTTATTCCAGAAATGTTTTGATCTCTAAATTCCCGGTAACAATAAAAAGGTAACGTAAAGATTTCTCATACATACTTCAGTGTAAAAATACTCATTCTTTGATTGCTCTCTATCGCCATCGTTGACAATGCAGACAATACTATTTAAACTCCCATTTATTAATAAAATTGTAATATTTTATTATCTATGTATATTATTAATAATATTTCAAATATAAAAATCGATATCAATTTAATAAATCATCAGCTTTGATAGAATTTGACAGTTTATTCATCCAAGGCCTAATAATTTACACATTTATGAGCCTAAATCTAAGTAGATATGTAAAAAAATAATAATATATAATCAGAGTTATAAAATCACTTTATATATTGTAATATATGTACGAATATATGCTATGCCCAATTTTATCTTGTCGAATTCACAGAATTAGTCATGTGTTATCATCGGACAAACAAAAAATAATTATCTAATTTACAATACATATATATTAAAAAAAAACACAAAGCAACAATGACGACTACAATAAAATATACATTATTTCTTTAGAATATAAATACAAAAGTATCATTAGTTTAAATAAAAACATTTTATGCAAATTAAAAATAAATCAGAGTGTAAAGAAAATAAATATAGCAAAAGATAGACACACGTGAAATGTTTCTGAAATTAGAACATAATTTTACATTTTTAGAATATCTGATCTAAACAGCTCGGCTGGAGACGAAAAGTCGGTCCCCTGTTTCACTGGAGACGAAAAAAAATCAGCTATAGAAAATTCAGGTACCAAAGCACCTTCCTTTATCTAAACATGCATTTCTAAATGACTAAAATGCATTTCTTCTAAAGAGATAGCTGAACAAACAAAAACGTATTGTATTGTGCAAAAATAATAATTAATAATAAATCACTTTGACGACATTCCTTTCTGGTTTGCCTATTATGGATATTTAAAAGCTATTTACAACATTTAGAATAAATGGCAATACGTTTTAGGTTCAACAGGATACATATGGCATTTTGCAATGACAAGTATTCATACATATCTATAAAAACCCAGACATTGCTGTAAATCAGATTGCATCATCCAAAATCAATTAATGCATCAGCAATTATGAGTTCTGTGTATTTATTTATCAACAAATATTGCTCGTTTGATAAAACTATAAACTATTATATTTTATTAATTATAATATTGCATTACTTACATATATATAAAAGTTATTCGGGGGGAAATTTTAATGGAGTTCCATTATTAATTTATACATTATGAATAATTTTAAAAGTGTCCATCCCATGAAAATTTAAAACCATCGGGACGGAAATTCCACGATATTCCCGAATTTTTTTTGTAATCGTCCATTAATTCAAACAGTTTTTTATACACTAGGGTAGGTGCGTCGATTCCCCATATGAAATCGAGATGATTGAATTCGGGCATAGGGATTTCGTAGTGAGCTATGGGATTCTTTAATTTTTTATAGAGAAGCTTTCCGTCAGTCACCGAAGATAGCCAATCGTTGTGAGCGCTGAACAAGGCTATGGGCAGAGTGATCTTGTCTATGGGATACTCCGGCGGAGTCTTCGTGGAGTATTTCGCCATGTTGCCCTCGTCGCCGTAGTTGTACATTTGGAATTTTCCCTTGGAGTACATCTCCTGGGCGTAGTGCACCAAACTCTTCGTCGAAGCGCCCGCTGGAGTGTGGCTGAAGATGACGGGCATCAAGCTCCTGTTGAACTGCTTCTCGTCGAAGCCGCACAGTATGAAGAGCGAGTTCTCGCAGATCTTCTCCTCTATATGATTGAATTCGCAACCGAATTTGGCAAGCCATTTCAGCACGAAGTTCTGCGGCAAAAACTCCCCGCCGCCAAAGTAGCGTCCTATCAGCTCGATGTTATCTGCGAACGGTGCCAAGAGTCTTATTGGACTTTTGATTGAAGTCATGTACACTTCCGGAGCGAGGGCAAATCCTGCTTTGATCTTGTCGTTGTATTCCGGCCTCATAGATAACAGCACGAACAATACTGTGGTGCCCATCGAATGGCCGATGTATATGAGATCCTTGCGCGATCCAGACATCTTGTTCACGTAATCTATAGATGCTGGTAGATCGTAAATTCCGATTTCGTGCCATGAAAAGTTCCAGAAGGCGTGATCATGACTGGATAGATTGACGTGGGCTCTGGAATACGTGTTTCCACGTACATTACCCATCCAGACGTCGTATCCGGCATCGGCTAAGATATAAGCTAACGCTTTTTCGGGACCACTGATCACCCAATCGGCCGAGCTGGCGAGCAATCCATGTTGCAAGTAGACCGGTTGTCGTTTAGAGCTCTTCCCCGAAGAATTCTTTCCTCTTGGGATACGATGCAGGGTCAATATGTATCCATCCTCGGTCTGAATCGTATGCGATTCGACTGGATATCCGTGACGCGATATAATCTGCGGACAGGACAGATCCACGTCCGGGTTGTAATCGCATTCAGGTTGGAAGATGCCCATGATTTCGCCACTGACATTTTTAGCGCGGGAAATGTAGTCGTTCACGCCTGTATTGATTTGTGTCGTCTTATCGTCGATGAAGTCGGTGATGCCCTGCTTTTGTCTGGAGACAAAGTCGCCGATGACTCTGGTGTTGTTCTCGAAGAGCTCCTTCAGCGCGTCGGGGTTCCAAATTTCGTATATGCCGCACTCGACCGAATATATTGAAATACAAAACAGCAACAGGGTCAACGGTGACGACCGCATGTTATTGGTGCAGACACAATCGTGTGGGTGCTTATGGGTCAGCAGATCAAACTGCACTGCTTGGACTTCTCCGCAGAATGAAGCAAACGCGAGCATGTATTTTCTTTTATCATGGAGGCGATTACACTATGTCATCTGCTTATTCATAATTATTATTACAAAACATCAAACGGTGTATAGCGTCACCCATTTTTTGATAACCCCTTTTTTGCGTTTAATTATTAATCTTGTGGATTTTGTATGGGACGTGTCATAGAATATTATGTCTCATATTTGAAAACAATGGATAACATTGCAAATTAACATAACACACATGAAAATCGATGAGTAATCTAAATAATTTATTGTCGTATCAGCATATCGAAAAATATTATGCAAAATTAAAATAGGAATACTTATTTATCACAGGAATTCCTGGCATATTTTGTAGTTAAGATAATTTGACACATATTAAAGCAGAGATATATGTACTCAGAGTACAGCACTCAAGTAAGCTAAATTTGTGAGTCAGGACATTCATGATTAATGACTTTTCAAACAGGGACTAACAACATTTTCAATGTAATGCTTTAATATTTTATGTAAATTCTATTACTGAGAAGTAAATCAATATTTTTTTCACGTCGTATTGAGTCAGAGTAATCATCATCATATTTTAATTCTCTATTGTAATGTTCTTTAGCTTTATTATTTATATCAACATTTTAATTTTACTGTTACTGGTAACATATATA
>JAGXCT010033545.1:0-23148 GCA_022495035.1 Philopotamus ludificatus | reverse complement strand
TTAAATAATATCTGAAATATTAAATTAAAAACAGCTGTAAATGCAAGAATCTCTTATCTCTTAAATATCGAATGGTCTCGAAACATCATACTTAATGATCAATTAACTAATACTGGCCATTATCAATAAATCATTTAGTGGATCAGTTATATTTTAAAGCATTAAACTGTAAAAAAAAAAAAATAGTCTCTAAGAACTAGATCGAAGCTTTAAGTCGGTGATGTAATTCTTACAGATTGCTGAACTGAATTGTGCAGTTCTCACAGTTTTTAGCTATGTTTCTCTTTCAATTATTACATAAAATTCAGGAGCGTACGGTGGTGTTGATGTAGGGTGTGCTGAATATGGAAAAAAAATACAGTTTTTTTAATGAATTAACTATCATAAAGTGTGCCTTTCTGATTTAGTTTTATGAGTATTTTTTTTCTCCATTGATATTACTTGAAAAATTTATCCCGTGAAAACGAAGAATAGAATTATTGTATAAATAATAATAAAATTCATTAAAAAAACCGTATTTTTTTAATATTTTTTTTCCACATTCAGCACACCCAACATCAACGCCACCGTACGCTCCTGAATCGAGTACATCATATATTTGGTTCAGCGTTTATTTTACAATTATCTCTACAATGTTGTCACGACGTCGTGCTTTCATGTTTTTTTCATCATCATAAATAGAACAAGGTTAAAAAAGGCCATATACGACGAATACGGAGGCTAGGACATACACAAAACACAAAAAAATCTTTCAAAAAAACGACAAGCACACTAAAACGTATGAAATATTTTCAACAGCATACAATAAATGTAAAAAAATATTACAACCAATGTCAAGATATGTCAGGAACAAGTATATCAACAAAAATATTAAATATGTCTCTGATCTTACGTCACATTTAGGGTGCAAAAAATAACGTTTGCTTATACATGAATAGTTACAATTATTTTTATATTATTTATAATGTTTAAAATGTAAATGTGCCTTTAGGAGAAGGGTAAGAAAGGATTTAATGTTTGGTCAGCGGGCCGGGGTGGTTACGAAAGAGAATTTCGGATCCCCCTGGGGGAAGGCAGGCCGGACGAAAAGGACACCGGGTGGGGAAGAGGGGGCAAAAAGGGCACGAAATCCAGGGCGTGGCTGGAAGATAAGTATGGATTTGAGTAACCAACATGGCGGCGGATGTTTGTCGTTAGCCCACAGGGCAGGACGGGGGTGGCAGTGGGGGTGGCGGTTTAAGAGGGACTCTATTTGCGCCGGCGGCGGCAAGGGTGCAGGGTGGCGAAGGACGACGCGGAATAAATAAGCCCACTTAAATATCGTGCCTGAGTTAAAAATATTAATAGGCCCTTGGAGGAAGGAGCGACTCGTGTGGAAATTATATATTCTCTGCGGCCGGAATAATGTTTTCGGCGTGACCTGAGACCCGCTGCCCTGGACATTGCTGATGAAAATTTCAATTAACTTTTATATAGACATTTATTTTTTTATTTTAAAATATTAATATACTCTTTGCGGGAATATTTATGGTTCTTATATTTGATAAAGTCAATAATTTTATTTTATTTAAAAAATTGACCTAAATATACATCAAAACAATTAATAGCGCTAACTGCACATTGTATGTGAAGATTTACATATATACTAATAATTAGAATAATATTAGTTTTTAGTGAACATTCAGCTAAGATAAAATACGTAGTACTCAATAGTAATTGGTTGAAGCTACATGTAACAATATATCCGTTAATTGTAATATGCATATAATAAAAAAAAATGGTGAAGTCGGAAAACTGACATCGTAACCCTATGCATTTGAACCGGTATAAATGAAAACCGGTTATTTCCGCTAGCCAGCTAAATTATTATTTATTTCGCAATATTATAATATGGTATATTAACGAATAATTCATCTAAAAGAATTATTAAATTGATGGCAGACTTCCTATAAATTATTCTATATATCGGGTAAAGCGGAAAGAAATGTCAATATTTTCTGTTGTTAACCATTGTTTTTTTTACTTGAATCGAATTGTAATAATGAGTTTAAAGTGTTATTGCCTTAAAAAAACAACATAAAATACTGTAAATGTGTCTCCAGTCATTGTATTGTCTAAAAAAATATCAAAAAAAGGCATTTTTTTTCGCTTTAATAACATGTCATACCATAAATATTGCGTTTTTTTAAAGAATTTTTGACTAAAAAGCATATTTTGATTTACGAGTTTATGAGTTAATTACAGACTAAAAGTTATCTATGAAAGTAAGAAACTAGGACTCGTTATCAACATTACCAAAACCAAGCTGATGATCATCGACAGGAATAATCAGCTATCCAGATCTGCTAATCTTCCAGATCTGGAGAGGGTTAATTCTTATCGATCTCTTACAGTAACGGAGTTGTGAGTCAGAAATAAAAGAAGGCGAATAATTGATGAAAGCTAAAGAAACCGCGATTTCAGGCTATCAACGATTTGGAGAAAAGAACAAGAGGTATATCCAAAAGACAAAAAAAAACGTTTAATTACAAAGTCAAATTATTCTCAATTTTTTTATTTACGGCGTTAGAAACCTGGACCACATAATAAAATGAGAGAAGGTGATTACCTTCAAAGTAAGTAGGGTTGCTTTGACGACGTCTGCTTCAAGAATACCATGGACAGCTAAACGCACAAAACGTGTCCGTTTTAAGAAATGGGGGTGTAAAGAGATGACTTTCGACCATATGTCTCGAAAGTTCTTCGATACTTTGGGCATCTCGCCAGAAAGAAACGATAGCCTGGAGGAAGCTCGTCGGCAGAGCGTACAGGACCCGCGGGAAGGGGCAGGGCGCCACCCGCTGGAGTGACCATGTAGAGACCACCACGGAAGGCTCCATCGTAGTAGCTGCGATGCGGGATGCAGAATGCAGAGAATCCTGGAGAGACAAAATCAAGAACTTTCGGAACGAAAAAGATCACAATCCTCAGACATGAAGGTGCCGACCAAAAAAAAAAACAGACTAAAAGACGAGTCTCATCTTGAAAAAACCTGTAGAACTGGACTACGATATGCTGCAAATCCTGGTGGAATAAAATCCTGTTGCAATTGTTGAGGAGCTAGCGAAAAAAATTGGGTTTGGCCGTTTAACCATTCATTGCCACCTGCGTGCTATCGTAAAAGTCTGCAAATTGGGTTATTGGTTCCTAAAAAGCTTTCCGAGTTCCAAATATGTACCAAATAGCGACTGGTGACTAGAAATGGGTAGCCTATAAAACTGTCAAATGTCGATTGATTCTTTAAAGCCAAACTATAACAAAGCAATTCTACAACTAGCACCTTAACACGTTGCTATCCGGTGGACTCGAATACGCGTCCTCGCGGGCCAACGTAGAAGTACGGGGGACGCGTTTTCGAGTCATCGTTGGCGCTGATGTTTACGGAGTGTTATTACACTACACGGATACGCAGATCAGACTTTGAGAAGTTTTAAACTATTCTTTTTTTACATAGAGATAACCTTTCTGAACAAAACAAAAAAAAATATTGACGTAACATAAATGGTATCAGAGTTACATTGATTTAACTTGTAGTACTTAACTTTTGCTATTTTTTTCGCGAAATCCCCGGTCCAACGCAAAGCTCGGCGCGGAACCCAGCGGACCAGAATGTGTTAAGCTTGTATCAGAGTTAGGTTCTTTGGTTTTCAGACAAAAGTCGTACTACCTTTAGGACAATGCTTAGCCTTACACAGCAAAAGGCTGGAGCAGTTTTAATAAGGAACAAATTCTCACCCATAGGGCATTTGTGTTTTAGCTTGTAGGTAACATTCATATTATTTTGATAATGTAAGTTAACTACGACTGATCTAAGTTAACCTAGAACATTACCTCCACATATTTTATAAAAAAAAAAATACATGAGTAGTTTGACTTACTGGAATTAATTAAATTAATACCATGTATCCTTCGTTGATTAAATAATTATACAAAAATTGCATTCAAACTGAAATAATATTAAAATTAACCAGTGTCGTGGTTTGACACTGGGAAGAATATTAGTGTGAGAGACTCATTCGCCTTGCATCTTTAGAATCTTTATATGGTTGAATGGCGCTTTGGAATCTTTATGTTATGCCATCCATCCATCGTAGTCAACCGTAGATGACGTCAGAACAATTCTGTATCTAAAACTTATTGTGATACGATGCCATCTTATTCCGAATACTGTGCAAATGTTATTTGGAACACATCCGCCGATATTTATTCAACTCGATAAATTACGTCAATATCCACAATTAAGTTATCCCAGCATTGCCTGAGTTACTCGTTAGAGTACACAGGACCTGACAAGAATACGAAATGAACGTCCGATATATACCGTGCAATTCCGAGTGTTTGCAAATATCTTTTACATAAAATAAATTATTGTTGAAATATAATTATATCTTGAGAGTTATAGCTTTTTTTAGGTTTGTTCGGAAAATCGCGTGTAGTTGTATGTTTGAAAAGTTTTAGAACTCTCACCGGCCACGAGTAAATCTCTCTCATACACATGCGGGCGGAAACTGTGGGCCGCGGCTCCTCTCCTCCCCCCCTCGTCTCCTGCTCTCCTCGCCCACACCCCCTTAGTCCATCGGACGCGAGCCGCTGATTTATGACCAAGTTTCTTCTTCATCCCACCCCACCGACTGGCCCTAACGCCTGTCCACCTCTTCTACGACTCCCCGGAGAAATGTTGCCGCAGGGTACGCTCAACTCCGGAATGCACAAAGAAGACTCCACCCGAAAATTGGACGTTGCGTTCAATTTAAATTTAAATATACACGCGCACAAATTGATAACGTCGTCGTGAAAAAAAGAGAGGATTTTCGTATTTAAACGCGGGATGACGTAAGCAAAGGATGCGTATTAAAATTTTCGGGTCGGTTCTCAGCGGCCTCCCTCCCCCGAAAGTTCTCTGGACCGTCACCTCATCTCTCATTTTCTACCCTCGGCCCCGTAGCGGCCACCCTTCTGCGGTGTTTAACACCCTGGACGCCAGCAACCCACTTCACGTCTCAAACACCCGCTCCACTTTCGTGGGCCACTGCCAACTTGCGAATAATGCGATTTTCAGACAAATAAAATTTCTGAGAATATTCCCCCCGCCGATTTTCCGAGCCATAAACGGCGCAATTAAAATTTCGCCCGAAAGCCGTCGAATTAAAATTGATCAAAGTTGTTTGCGATTGCAGTTCGCATTTAGCACGCGAATAACAATAAAATTACACGGTGCCATAGAGTGTATCGAACGTTCCATTGAAAAAACAAACTAGGTACCACCCCGTCACTCATTCGGGCCGCTCGCATACAAATATATGCGTGGATCGGGTCCACGTCGATAATTTAGTCGTACATTCTGTACGATAATCATTAACGATGAACATATTTCAGCATTTTGCACAAGGCAGTCATATTGCTCTGGCCGGTTGCGGTGGGCAGGATGTCCAGGCGGGAGGGGGAGACCGAGGGTGGATCGGTGCCCAGTTTTCGGGGGGATTTGTGCAGAGTGGTGGGCGAACGCCACCCAAATCTGGGAGTGGGGGTTGACGGGGGTGGAGTGGGGCCGGCAAAAACCCACCACCGGCAGGTTTTCACTAATCAATCACCCATTCGTTACAGGCTATATACCGATGGAGCGCATTCGCGGAACACGCACTACATACTGACTCATACGTGCGGGCTTAGCACATATACCGATAAAAAAACCGCAGAGCCTGTTTTTACGAGAAAAAATAGTTTTTCAATATATCATTTGATGATAGGTACGGATACAGTAGAGACTAATTGATTCCAAACAATTTAAGACACAGAACAAGTACCAAATTATTGCAATTCTTAAATATTCTTAGCCTTTTCTTAAGTTTTCGACGTATGATATATTTTTTCTTCAATATTCCGTGAAGAGAGAGAGAGAGATTTATGCAAATAATGTAAATGCCATCTACCCTTCGTTGAATAAATAATTATAAAACAAATTTAATAAATTACAATCCAACTGAAATAATATTAAAAAGTAATCAGTGTCGGGGTTTGACACTGGGGGGGAATATAAATATGAGAGACTCAATCCCCTTGCATCTTTAGATTCTTTAAATAAGTGAATGGCGCTATGAAATCTTTCTGTTATATCATTCATCGATCGTAATGAAATAAATAATTATAATAAATCATTTTAAGAGTAAAAATTGAATGTAACTGAAATAATATTAAAAAAATACCCAGTTGATAATGTAAGCTAATCGCAACTTAGCTAAGATAGTATCCGGATAGGTTAATCCAATCCGGATAGGATAATCAAATAAATAAACATGCACAGCCTTACAAAAAATTGTAATGTTTACAATAATATTTATTTTCAAGGAATATACTTCAATTCCCTCAAAAAAGACAACGAGTTTCGATATGATCCGTCTTGTCACCTCACACGTGCCATACTACCGCTATGCACGAGCGACAAAGCACTGTTGTCACGTCGGAAATGACTTACGACTGTTGAGGGTTAATATTATTCATACATCAATAGCTTAGCGTTTAGAATTAATATTATTTTCTCGATATTAAATGTTTATTAATTATATTCATATTTTTTTTAAATTATTTTAGTTTTGTGCAAGACTAGATATGTATTTAATACAAAATAATGAGGTTTTAGAAAAAAAAGTTAAAAAAAGAGTCATATTACTTATTTTAATCAAGATCAATAGTTTATTAACAGTAAATACGAATTAAAATTTTGTGGGCTATATACTTCTAGTTGTTCCATTTTTTTGTTTTACTAAGACACTATTTCTGACGTATATTGACATTGGTTGTCATAAAGGATAATTACTATTGGCTATCAAAATGATTTCACGTAGCACATGAACGATTTTTTTACTTTTGGAAAAATTGAGTAACAAATTTGTCCTAAAACAGCACCGTTGTAATGCCTTAGCTTCCGTATTCGTCGGATAAATTCCCCAGCATTTTATTTATATTTATAAAAATAAAATGTGACGGTGTTTTTCCAGCATTACAAAGATAATGACAATTTTTAAAGGAGATAAACGCTCAAAATTAAGTGTTTTAATTTGAATTTTAGTAATTAAGTACAAAATGATGTCTTCATCATAAGGAATTATCAGGAACAGTCTTGAGTTACTAATTTAGGTTAAAAAAATAATGTAATATTTTTATGCTTTAAATTAGATTCATGAAAAACTTCAGAAGGCAATAAAAAAAACTCGACATGTGTTATAAGATCAAGCTAAAACTATTTTATGTTAATATATTTATGACGTGAAAAACGAAATTTTCTTTATTATTTTGAATGACCAAAGGATTAGTAAAAAGCTTTTGTTTATATTTTGTTAAAAAATTCCCCATAAACCACATCTAATGAACTGAAAGCAATGATATAATTATATTTTTTTTAATAAAACCATATTTAATTATTAATATAAACGTGAAGATGGAGATTTTTTTAATAATTTGAGATGAAAATATATTTATACAGGCTATTACGCTTGTGAAAATTTATGTTCAAACTTCTAATGATGAGATATTCTCGACAAAAATTGCATAATAGAAAATTTAAATATGACAGAAATTATATAATAAATTGAACTTTATTAAAATCTACTAATCCAAGGTAATTAAGACTTAATGGTTATAGAAGTAATCTGATTCATCTTTGACGATGAGGGGAAATTTTTATTTGAATGTTTTTTTTTTTCTATAAAATGAAATGTATTTTTTTCTTACGTTGTCTTATTTAGATAGGGCTTTTGTTGTAATCCGGCAATGCAGCACGTGCTACCCATCGCTCCTTGTATCCCGATGACCACATGTTGCCTTATTCCTTTTTCGAGCTGCCACAGCTTCCCCCAGCCTCCTCTGATTAACGACCGCGTCTTTGGCCGGGGAGGGGCTCAGTCCTGAAACAACGCAAAAACAAAATACATTATTCATAATTGCTTTCTGGAAAATTTGCCTGGGCCTGGGCACCGCACGCCGCGGATCCCTCCCTGGCAAACAAAAAAAGGGTTCAACGCACACCAACGCACGAAGGAGGACATGAAAGAAGCCCTCCGGTGCGTGCGCTAATTCATAAGAGGGAACTCCACAAAAGGAACCATTTTCTCTTTCATTTCACCCTCGCCTATTCCTGAAGTGATAAAATCGCTTGCCCCACCCGGCTCCGCCGAACCACCCCCACCCCCCGACCGCGGCCGGAGCCCCCGTTTGATTCCCTGGGCAAACAAATAAAGCCAATGTAAATGTAGGCGGCATTTGTTTCGGCAAAGTAGAAATGCAAACAATAAGGAAATTTATACTCTAATCTCGTACTGGGGAACGGATAACTGTTATACACTGGAAGGGTTTACGCCATTGCGGTCAGGAGGAGCCCCGGCGTAATCCTCCAGATAAAATAAATCACGGCGAAGCTACGTGCTGAAGATCGTTCGTCTAGAAACACGGAACGAGCAGTATCCAGCTATCGATATTAATGATATGTTCTTTGGGCTTACCACAGACTGGGTATTAGCGAGGGCGTGGTCGAGGCTTTGCTAAAATAGTGCATTTTGATTTTGTCCATTAAACTCGGTTAAATTTGAGGCAGAGCTTTCTAAAGCTGGCATATTGAGTTTGCGTTAAACATTGTACGTACGAAGATAAACAATTTTGATTGATGCAGTTTTTATGAAGCCGTAAAAAATATTCACCCTTAATTTTACGAATTAAACAAGTTTTAAAATCTAACAAAGTGAATCGATTAAAATAAGCTTTCATACAAAACATAATATACAATACTTTTATTAATTATTTTTAATTTGCATTAGAAAAATATAAAATATTGTTAAAAATACGTTATTATATTATTTAAGGGATGAGCACGCCGTATTCTTAAAATAATACGTAATGTTTCTTTTAAATTAAAATTTTATAAAGATAATTATAAATGTTTTATATTTAGTGGTGCATTAATATTGCTCTAAAATGATTTTAATGTAATTAATAAAAATATCTAAATTAATGTATTTTAAAAACTGAAAAATTATCAAGAAGTTAGTAATAAACAAGTAAAATAAATTTAGAAATAAAATAATAGTTATATTATTAAACCAATGAGGTTTTGTAATTTTTTAAAATTAAACACAAGCATTATTTAATAATAATGCTCAAAAAAGCTCAAAATAAAAATTATTAATTAGTATTTTTTTTAATAAATGTGTAAATCAGAATATTCTATTCGTCACCTTTAGATAAAGAGATCTTTAGATCAAGTGTTATAAAAACTCATTTGATTTAAACTTGATTCGAGGCGAAAATCAATAAAAAGGATACTCTAAATTTTTGATTTTTCTCGAATAACTCTTTTAATATAAATCTTAAATGTCACAAGCTTTTTGTATTTATTTAGAAAAGTCTTAAGAATAAATATTATAAATAATTATTGATCTTTATTGTCCCCAATTGTGAAAAAATAAATAATAAAAAAAAACAATATTCGCTACTGTTGCCACGGGCGCGATGTTTTTTCTCGCTCGCATCCGGTATGATTAGGCCAAGTGCGAGTGTAACCTGCGATTGAAACGTGCATTGAGACATTTCCGAGAGCGTTTATCAGGAATAACTATTCTTAATTTTAAAATAAATGTGAAGATATTTATAAAGAATTCATGCTTGAAATGCTTAGGGTATCTGAGATACTCCCTTCGGACGAAGCAGTTGTTTTCGAGCCGCCGTGACGGATTGGTTAATATTATATTACATTTTAATGAATCTGAATTAATATAGGGAGTTAGTACCTTAAAAATAGGATATTTACATTTATCTTAAATGCAAGACCTGCTCGTAATATTTTTTTAAATATCATTAGAAGATAGAGACATTATGTTTTAATACATCTAGAACAGTGGTTCTTAACTTGGGTTCGATCGAACCCTATGGGTTCGGTGAGTCAATCTTCCGGGTTCGGCGGAGGTCATAACACACACCCGACTAATTGTACGATATTATGAAAAATTATACGACGTATGATATTAAGGGTTCGGTGAACGCGCTATGAAACTGGTGGGGTTCAGTACCTCCAACAAGGTTAAGAACCACTAATCTAGATGTTGCACGGCTTAGAAAACTAGAGATTATTATAATCAGTAGTAGTTTCGAAGTGTATTAGGCATGTTAATACATTTCTTTTCTTACATATTATACGTTCTAAGATATTATTTCATTAATTTTAGTGTGGATTAAAGAAAGATCTCTTTCGCATTTGCCACAATCGGCTTGACACACAAAAGAGCCATTTATCAAAATTAAAACGTCCACACGGCGCCCCTCGCAGCAGCCGGGACGAGGAGCGTCCACAATGGACGCTTCCGTCTGCCCGGTTTACACCGGATTCGATCTCCGCACAAAATTGCTTGTCCGGATCCTTCAGCTGATTAAACGGGGCCCGGCGACTAATTGAAACCAGAATACGTTCGGCGTCTATCAGCCGACGAAGCAAATTGGAAAACAATCCCCGATACGGGACGTGTACCTGGTCGACGTGTCCGTGGTCTTTTTCATTAGATCCTGCAGACAAGACGGGAATAAATTTCCTCTAATTTGTCTCCGTCCGTCCGTCCTTTGTTATCCCGGTCGTAAGCTGGACTGGGGAGTCAGCTTCGAATCCAATTACGTACGACCACTCGCGCCACCGTGTACATGTCATTGTCGTATACGTGTTGGCAGGGGATTACCTTCATTGGATTCGATATTTGCTAATGCAAAGTATGGCTTATTAGCCATACTTACTGACGATCATCAGACATGTATAAAATAAATTCATATATTTTAGTAATAGTATCAGCGATCCATTAAAGGATTGTCAGTCAATAATTAAATATCCGGACCGGTTTCCGGATCTCGATATCAGGCTTTCAAATTAAATGAACTCACTAGCTACTACTACGAAAATTGCATTTATTAAAATAATGATTACTACTATTTATCATTCTGGCATTATATTGTTATGGCTTGTAACTAACATGCATATTATTCTGATAATATAAGGTAACCGCGATTGAGCTAAGTTAGTAGTCGGATAAGTGTCAGGAGGAAGAGACCATTACGTCCGCATATTTTATAAAAATATTTATGTAAATAGTTTGGCGCGTTAGAATTAATTAATGTAATGCTATATATCATTTGTTGGATAAATAATTATAAAAACACATAATATAAATTTAATTCAACTGAAATAATATTAAAAATTAACCAGTGTCGTGGTTTGACACTGGGGGAAATATAAGTGTGAGAAACTCATTCCCCTTGCATCTTTAGAATCTTTATATGGATGAATGGCATTTTGGAATCCTTCTGTTATGCAATCTATCCGAAGTAGTCCCTCAAGTCTGACCCGTGCACGTTACCAGGCACAATGTGATTCTCCATGGTAACGTTTTTTATAGCGAAATGCCCAAAGTAGCCAAGTATCCTTTTGAGACATATGTTAAGAGTCTTATATTCACTACATTTTGAAGAAGTTATTTTTTTCATAAATTTCATTCATGGTTCATGGTTTTACAGCATATAGAAAAATGGAGAATACCGGACTCTGATCCACAGGTTACTCGTAAGTAGAGATCTGAGATAAAGAAATGCCTCAATCTTCACCAGATTTGGAATATTAACAAATCTGGATAGTTTTCTTGCCTCTATAAACTATTGTCACCTTGTTTTTGGATATATTGATCTCGAGTTTTTGTTTTATATTTTCACGAAGTATTAGTTATAAGATATTAAACACTTGATGTTAGTACTTTTTCTAATCTCATTTGAATACTTCTAAAATATGTTCGATGTGGCGTTTATTTCATTTATTTTTCATCCTTAGAATTAGGATAAAATAGCATAGGGTCATATCCGATGAAAATAGTGTCTGATGCATCATAGCATTCTTATATTTAGGTAAATAATTATAAACAAGTAGCGATGTTTCCTTTTCTTTTTTAAGTGCTTTATCAGACTTTTCTTTTCTCCATAAAATATTTTAGACGAACTGAAACAATTCTAAAGCTCCCATTCCGATCCAGTTGCGAATGTTGCGGAGTAACAGTAGCTTCAACAGCTTTTTTTCAGATTTTTCCATTCCTGACATTTGTCTGATAAATAAGAACTTTTTTTCATTATCGTTTATCTACAATTTTCTCCCCTTGTCGAGTGCTATGTCTGTTTTTGCACGTAGGTGATCGATCTATTGGTCCTTGTCTTTTCTCCATAATTTTGTCAATTATTGTCGAGTTTGAACAATTCTAGACTATTACTTCGAAGATATTAAACAGTCGAAATTAGTGATTTTTTAATCACATTGGAATACTTCTAAAAAAATCGATATGGCGTTTATTTAGTTTGGGGATTCTTTATTTATTTCATGCTTTTTTTAATCACTAGAATAAGAATAAAGTGACTTAATATCATATCCGATGGAAATAGTGTCTGATGCATCATAACAGTCTTGTATTTAGCTAAATAATTATGAATAAGTAGGGAATTTTCCTTTCCTTATTCAAGTTCCTTGTCTGACTTATCTTTTCTCATTAATTTATATTCATATTTTTTTTTGGCGAGCTGAAACAATTCTAGATCTCTTAAACCGTTCCAGTTTTTCAACTGGTATGTTGCTAAGCCAGCTTCTTTGCCCGCAGAAGACGATTCTTTAGTACACGAATCGTGTGTCTGGAGTACTTTCATTTTATTTTTAAGATGTCCAGAAGCTTCTGATCCTTGTGAAACGTTGAAGTACGTTTTATCAACAGTATTACCTAGTGATAAGAACTAAGTATAAGTAAAAAAATATAGTGAGTAATACCTTCAGATACAATCGATTTTTTCCGGTTTCAGTTTTTCAAGAAGCTTTCATTAGTACGATTTGTGATTAGCTGCCACGTGATTCAATCATTCTTGCTTTATCACCAGTTATAACCCGTTTGACTAATTCTGGATCATCATTAACTTCATTAAGTAACAGAAATTTTAATAATCATTTAGTTCCCAAACATCTCATGAGGGCGATATACCAAAATCATCAGTAACCTCACTGATGGAGATTTAACTTAAATATAAGGATGTAAAAACCACTTTTTAAACGCTTGTTTTATTCATAGAAGCCACAAAAAGCGCAACATTTAACAAGTCCAAAATGATGCTGAATTTTATTCCATTCTTAAAGCAAAATTTAATGCATTTTTATCCGCGCGTAAAAAATCGCACGTTATCCTTTGTTTGCAAAGTCTGAGAATTTTATTATGTCTGTTTATAAGATAATTAATTATTTTCATAATTTTTACATAGTAATATTGTGCTTGGAGTGTCGGTGTAATCTCGGTTCGTTCACACCGCGTCTTTGTTCGCCTTTGCCTTTTTGCCTGGGCGACGCCGTTTTTCTTTATTTTCCTACGGTTTTCTCCCGCCTCCCCCCTGCTCGTTTTCTCTAGTTTTTATTTTTAAACTCCAGCCCGGTTGCTAGAGGTCGGTTGGCCGTAGGAAAATAAATCTTAGTCGTACGGTTGCTTTTATTACACAGACTGACCGAGCACTTGGGGCATTCCCCGCGCTCGCGCTACCGAAACCACACTGCAGAAAAATAAACACGTTAATTTATTGTCGGCGAAATATTCATATTTTAATTAAGTGAAACTTTTATTTTTCAGCGTTTGTGTGCTTGGCCATGTAAAATGTAAATATTTCTTGGGATTCATATTTTAATTTCTGAAATTGAATGCAAAAAATTAAATAATTTTCAGACCCGACGCACGAGAGTGTTCTTTGGAATGGGATATAATTTAAATCTGTATTAATTAACTTTGTTCCAAGGATAATTTATATATAAATACAAACAGCATAACTATATGAAATTATTATTATATAATGCAGGGTTTCCCAAACTATGTTCCGCGGACCCAAATTAGGTGTTCCGCGGAGCCTAAATAGATATTTCACAAAAAAATCTTTTGATACATCCTATCTTCGAAGAAGAAAATAATCCAAAGATTTCTTCAAATTTGAATATTGAAGTAAAAATGTCATCTATGAACAGACCAAAACGGAAGTACGATGAAAGTTATTTGAATTTTGGATTTATGGACAGATGCACCTGATGCAATGTGAGGTTTGTGTCAAAAAATACTCGCAAACAGTTCTTTGGCTCCAACTAAACTTTGCAGGGTACTTCAAAACGACACTCTGATTACAAAGGAAAAGACATGCATTTTTTTAAGAGACAACGTGTCACACTAAAAAGTCAAATTTCACTGTGATTTTAATGGCTAAAACTGAAAATGAAAATGCAGCAGAGCGTCTTTATCATGAGTAATCGTATTGCCTTAATGGTGAAGCTCATACAATTGGAAAAGAGTAACTTTTCGAATCCAGAGTACCTTTTTTTGATCCAAATGCATCGCTTTACAAATCAAATGCGCCTTTTTTAAAAAGTAGGTTAAACAATTAAATATTTTTCATTATATATACTTTTTTATCAGTTCCTTCAAAAATGTACAAACGGGTTCTACTGTATTAGTACCCCGAATTTACGTTTTCCCACTAATTACGTTTTTTTTATCAGTTCCTTTAAAAATGTTAAAAACTGGTTCCAAAGTGTTCCGCAAAAATTTTCGGATTTGCCAAGTGTTCCGTCGCTGAAAAAGTTTGGAAAACCCTGATATAATGTATACATTTTTGGGAATATTTATTATTGAAATATATTCATTTAAATTAATATATGAAACTTAAAATAGAACTAAACATTCTAGCTAAATGTTTCTTAGGTCATTTTAAAGAAACTAACAGCTTCGCCGTGCCGATGGGCGACCTAATATAAATATCACATATCACAAATATTTGTCTAAAAAAGTCTAACGAATAAATATTATAAATAATTAATAAACTTTTTTGCCTGCAATTGCAAAAGAAATAACGATATTTGCTTCAGTTGCCAAGGACGCGATGTTTTTCGCGTCCGGTACGATGTGCCAAGTGTGAGTGAAACGTACGAGTGACACGTGCTGCAAGAACTCATACTCCGACGAGACATCGTCGAGTACGCTTGTCATTTACGCGTCTTATTGATTAGTTGAAAATCCAAAATATCGACCAAATTATGAATAACTTTTTTCATTCCTGAATAATCCAATTAAAAAAAATGACAAGATATTTAAGTAGAATTCATCCATATCGTTACTTGGAATGCTTAGAGTCTCCAAGAGACCCCCTTCATACGACGCGGTTGTTTTCCATACCATGACGGATAAGCCAATTTATAAATTATAAATTAAAAGAAGCTAACCCTCAAATTTTGTATGTCTACCAATGTATTTACCAGGTCAATCCTCCTATAGCGCTATGTAGGATATATTTTAAATGAGTTGTTCCAGAAATATAAAAATCTTGGGGCTCCCAATATACATGGCTAGGTTAAATGAACTTGTTTTGATTTTTTGTTAACCATTTACCTTGATATTTCATTTTAAAGAATTATTTGACCTTGAAAATTTATTCTATCTAGAAGGCAACACTGTAGAAGGGAGCGCTATAGCAGGGTTATATGTAGTATATCAAAAGCTTATAAGGATATGAACTAGTAGATTTTCATTAAATGAAAATCATCAGACGGGCGCGATGTTATTTCACGCTCGCATCCTGTACGATATGCCAAGTGTGAGGAAGACGTGCGATAGAAATGGATTACGAGAGCTCAGTTTGCGACTAAACTTTTATTCTTAGAATAATCCATTTTAAAAAAAAGATGAATGAAGAATTTATCATTATCTTTAGTTGAAATGCTTGGGGTCTATGATAGACCCCCTCGGATGACTCGCTTGTTTTCGAATCCATGTTCTACTCTCATTGATTGTACTTTACGAATATATAAAAAAAGAAAAAACATATTTTTTATAAATAAATAGAAAAAAAATGTGGTTCAATTTTTTTGCTAAAAATTCATTTGGGCCAATACGTTTAGCCCACAGAGTGGAAAGGGTTAACTAAAACAATGCTCTAATTTTTAACATATTTCTTATAATGTAAGTTTTAAACTGTTAAAAATAGTAAATATACGAAAAACGGCAGAAATTTCTGGCCTTTTGATTTATTTCTATTAGGACTTCATTATATTAAATAAATATCACAAATCTTGACCCAATTTTTTAATTTAATCTTAATTAATTAAGTACGTTTTTAAAGCATAAGTGACAATAATTTCATAGAAAATTAGGTTTAAATTTAGCCTAATTTATAAAAAAATCGCAATAATCTATTTTTAGGAAGTTATTTAATTTCAAAGAGGTTGGCGTTATATTAAAATTCTTTATCGTTAAATCATATATTAAAAAAATGGTTCCAGAACTGGATTAATATTGGTCATTGAACTGACATTAGATATTAATAAATTATCCCAGGATATTAACAGAGTTATGCGATGATAATGGATTTATTTTTATTATGTACTACCAAGTTAAAAATTGTTACCACAAATATCCAATAACGACACTCAATGGAACATGTCCCAGAGTCTATAAATTAAATAAAAATAGTATTTGTCGAGTAATGGTCAAATAGATTGTATATTCAATTCATACACCTGTATTGTTTGAATAAATAGCGTAAGATAATCTGTGTCCATCCATTCATTCATGTAAAAAGTCTTTCGTCAAAGTTTAGTGAACCTCAAAGTCGAACAATATTTGCGGCCGAATCCTAAACAAACAACTCGTTATTCCAATCAAATAAGTCTATTCTGGCAAATTACATAAGCCCTCAATACTTTGGGAAAAAAATGCAAATATACATGTATGAAAAGCTCGGTTTTGTGTGCACATGCGAGCGAATACGGCGATCTCCGGACCCGGTTTGGTGTTGAACTTCTTTTTCTCACTTCCCCATTCCGCTCCGGCGTAATTAAAACGAATTGCCCAGGGAACGTTGGCCTGTGGACAGTTTCAGCCTTTTTATTGCGCTATTAAGAATAAGTTGGGATTTATATAAGCGTTAATGCAAACTTGGCTTCCTGGCCTTTAATTACAGCCGCTGTGAATAATCTCGCCTATAGTGAGGACGCTCATTGCCAGTATTGTGGTTTAAGCGCCCATTGAAATTGCTAGATTATTATTAAATAATCAAAAAAAATACCACGACTTTTTAAACCTTATAAAATATATTTATTGTCATGAAAATATTTATTAATAAAAAAATCTAAATATCTCGCGAGTAAAACATTTTTTTTTTTAATTTGTAAAAAAAATTACACGGTTTTCGAATAAATAATAATAATTGCATTCATTGAGCTTTATTTTCCGCAATTGCAAAAAAAAATAAAAAACAACAATATTCGCCTTTGTTGCTCTGTTTTTTCTTGCTCGCATCTGATACGATGGGCCTGTTGCGAGTGAAACGTACGAGTGACACGTGCTGCAAGAGCTCAGTCTGCGGCGAAACATCGCCGCAGACCGTTGTCATTTACGCGGTATGTTGATTAGTTAAAATATCGACCAGATTATGAAGCACATCATGAATAACTATTTTTATTCTGAGATTAATGTATATTTTTTTAAATTTAATGAGATTCTTGTGGTATATTTTCCATTATAAATTGACCCCCTTCGGATGACGCGGTTACTTTCAAGCCGCCGTGAAAGATCGGTTAAGTTAATCACAAAATTAATAAATGCTAGAGAATTATAAGAAGTGACACTTTCATAATTATATTATGCTGTTTGTTTTATGAAGAATTTTATTTTAATCGATCATGCAAAAATTAAATAATAATCTAGAAACTATGTTTTAAATATATTAATATCAACCAGTGTTATGGCTTGTGGGTAACATGCATATTATTTCTAAAAGGTAGGTTAACCGCGACGTTAAGTAAGTAGTCGGATAGGAGTCCCACGAAAACTATGAATTCTGGGAGTTCTTTGTAATACTGGCCAAGGAGTATATAAGAGGAAGAGACCCATTACCTCCGCATATTTTATAAAAATATTTATGTAGATAATAAAATTAATTAATTAAACGCCCACTATCCTTCGTTGAACAAATAATTAAAAACAAATAATACAAATTTCAATCTAGCCGAAATAAAATTTAAATTAACCAGTATCGCGGTTTGACACTGGGGGGAATATTAGTGTGAGAGACTCATCGATTTTACATCTTCAAAATCTTTATTGAATTTTAACCCTTTGGTTGCCGGGCCAGAATCCGGTAATTCTCGCTAAGGTAGAAAAATCCGATATATCGGATTTCGGTAACCAAAGGGTTATATGGGTGAATTGGAATCTTTCTGTTTTGGCATCCATCTATCGTAATCAAATAAATAAATAAATATATAATACTGAGTATTTTTAAAAAATACGGGTATTATCTTAAATATGGAGAGAGTTTTTAGCTTAGAATCTCAAGACATGGTCCATTGTGACCTTTTTTTTAATTCGCAATGATAATAATACATAAATTGACGATATTTTGCTAACATTAAAGATAAACTATTTTAGTATTCAGATCGGTGACCATTCAGAAGAATTTTTATTGATACCAGAAGGGTGGGGTGGAGACTGAAGACTTTCATTACAAACAAATGAATAGTTTAAAAATATAAGCTGGAAAGCGGGCAGCAGCGTTCTTCAGTAAAAACAACTGGAAACCACTGCACTATATATTATCATAAAAACCATGTCCATGGTCATCCATAATGGGAATCATCTACATGTTACGTTCCTCAGATTGAGGAAAAGTGAATTATTGATTAATAAAAAAAATATTTAATTGCTAATTTTATATTAAAAACGTTAAAAAATTAAAATGATATGTATAATATTCTTAAGGTTTAATGTAAAAAAATAAAACATATAAAATTATCTATGAATAAAGTGGTAAAAAAATATTATTACAATAATAGGTAATAAGCTGGGAAGCGGGCAGCAGCGCTTTTCAGTATAAAAAATCACTGCGGTGCAGAAGGCAACGGGAAACCACTGCACTATATATTCCAATGAAAACCATGTCCATGGTCTTCCATAAGGGGAATCATGCACATGGTTACGTTCCTCAGAAATGAGGGAAAGTGGATTAATATCTTATAAAAAAACGACTCAAAAAAAAATAGGTAATATAATAATTTTTATTATGGAACTGTGTTTTATTCATATAATTATTTGATTAAAAACTATCGTTTTAATAATATCATAGATATTCTCATAAATTTATTCCAAATAAATAAATCATATTTCAATGATTCCAAAAATAAATAAATGGACAAGCTTTGTTCTAATTATATTAATCATTGATTATTTATTTTGCATTTTTATATTACACATTGATTATCATCAATTAAAATTATTATTATTAACAAGACCAAGAGTTCCTATTATTTAATTGCATCCCTCCCAGTGTAGCAGAAATCTCATCTCGCATTTCCATATTTTACGACGAGTAGTCCCGTAACGTTTCGGTTTACGAGAAAATTTTACGACTTGCCGACCCTATGTGTATCGCCATGCATAATTTGGCTAAAAGCACCAGACGTTTGATGAGTTTGAGCTTTTCACTTGATCTCATCGCGCAGTAAAGCTTTCATTAGACTCGAGGTTCCCTGCGGTCTTCGCCCCCTTCCCGAATCTCCCCTTCTGGGATAGGCCTTCCTTCTCCGACCCAACCTTGCTGCCGCTCCCCCTTCTTTTCGAAGAGGGCTCGAGTAGGGAGTTTGATAATTTATTAAATAATTCTTCAACACACATAATTCGACAAAGGAATTCGTAAGCACGATTGCTGCAATCCATCGCAAATTTATTTATTAAAAAAATAACGTGCAAAATCTAGGAGAATGGCACATTTTTTTTTATAATTAATCGTCCTAATTTATATGCACCTACTTTAGGAAATTACCCCGCATACGAGCCGTTATATCGCCATGTTAATTTTTACAACTCATGTAATTGTGTGCATATATTATACGCTTAAAAATTATCATTGCATACTTAACGTTACAGTCTTTAATTCTCGAGCCGCCATTGTTTTTGCGGGAGAGAGTGGACGAGCGTTGTACGCGGGGGAGGAGGGCCGTGGGGGTCTGATGGGGGGTTTCGGGGGGTATTATTTTATCTTCACGCCCGCACAACTTTTTATGTTAATTTAATGAAAAATTATGCCTATGGAGATACAGCTCCAGAAATAAAAGCACGGGCTGTTGGCTCGGTCGGGACTTTAACGACATTACAAGGGGGCACTCGTGTGGGACAGGGACAACCCCCGCTCCTCTTCGTCCCGCGTTTCGCCCCTCGGGGACACACCCTTGCCGGCTACTGGAGATAGGTGTCTGAAATATTGCTAAGTAGCGGCTCCAATTACTATTTTAGCACAGAAAATATTAAGATCCAAAAAAAATGGAAAAAAAATCGATAGCCTAAATTTTATTATTAATTATCTTATTGCTTTTTATGGAAAAGTAAATAAGTTTTAGATTTAAAATAATGCAACGTAATATTTTTATGATTAATTAAACTATTATGTGTAATATTTCAAATGCAATGTATGAAAAATGTATATGGAATTTGAATGAAATAAAATAATTAAGATTTAATAGTGTCCTGCCACGACATTATATAAATTATTATAAGTTAAGTTTAAAAATATAAATGACAAAAAATGAAAGATTTCATTCATTTAGATAATATCACTTACTAAAACATCACCGTATTTCCCAGATATTGCTCCCAGAAAATTATTCCGATTCTCAATATTAAAAAAAAAACAACATTTAGGTGATAATTTAGAAAAAAATGACTAGAAGATTGGAAAATGTGTATCTGATGAGAATTAGAAGGACATTTTTGAAAAAAACAAGATTTTCACATTGTGTCATTTGAACATTATTTTGATAAGAATCATATTGATTTTATAAATAGTTCTTTTTACATTTTCTTTCTATCTGAATCAAGGGTCCCCAAGCTAAGGCCCGCGGGCCGAATCAGATCCGCGAAAGAATTTCATCCTTCTTCCGAATTTTTAGTTATAAATTAATGACATATTTATAAATATGAAATCAAAATCTGATCCTGAAATATCCAATCGTTTATTTTCGATTAGCACTTTCTCTTACGAAGAATATTTAAGTAAAGAAAGGCAGCTTTTGCGGGTTTGCTATTTATTGATTTAAAGTGAGAATATTTTAATTATTTCTAAATTTAATTAATATCCTTATCAACGACGTCTAAAAATTGATCTTAAATCGAATGGCGGATTTAACATTTTTTTACGACAGCTATGAAAAAAATGCTAGTACACATATTTATATGAATAAACTTTTTCTAAACTAAAATATATAAAAACAAAAAATCGATCGCGTTTCCTGGTAAGATAAAAATATTATTTTCATCATTTTCCTCTTTAATTGGTCTTGCGATACATATAATATAAATAAAACCGAGAAGTATTTATATTTATTTATTGTGACAAATTGATGAAAAAATATAAAATTCGGTATTATTTTGAAGCTCTATTAGTGATTTTTTAATCATTATTAAAAACGGCAATGCCAGAGATTAAGTTTGTTAGAGAATTAAACCTAAGATCAGGAACACGCTTTAAATTCATGTGTGGATTTCGACCTTGGCAAAATCATAAAGATAAATAGTACAAAACCATTTGAAAGGGATCGATCAAAAAAATATACAAGGAACAAGACCAAATACAGAAAAAAACGGGGAGTTAGATTTAGAAGTACTACAGCATTCACTAAATATTGCGCTTTTAGATATCATATTTTTAAATCATAATATACTTTAAAAAAAACCATCACGTTAAATGTTTATTATTGTTTAATGTTAAAATTCGCTGACCCCTGATCTAGATGATAATTTTTGGTAAAATCAAAGCCCATAAATTCTGAAAGATTGTTTTAAAGCTTATCTTTAAATGGTCTTAGAATAATAATTTTCGTAATGCACGTGTGATTTCCCAGCAGTTAACTAATCCTCTGTGTTGGTGTTTAAAAACTTTTCTATTAAAAATTCACCGCCAACAATTTCGCTCGGCCCTTTCTGACGGGCTTTTTGTTTTTTTTTGTTTCTGCAACTTTCTTATCCGTGAAATCATGCAAATTTAACAACGCTCCATCCACGGCGCCATGCTAATGTGTATTACATTAGAATATTTAAATAAAAATATTTTCATCGCATTTGCATACGGCCAGTTTATTAAAATAATGTGAAAATTTCGCGAATTTCGCGCTGAAAAAAATTCCAACCCTCCTTCCACGATCTCAAGTGGGCTTGATTGCCACACACGTCTCTCCTTGGCATAAGTGGCGTAATCAACATCCTATTCAGAGTGCCGTTTGTATGAGATATAATTGTTGAATGATACAGACGGCGATAATATAGTATCGAATGAGACTACCCTCAGGTAGGATAGGGAGGAGCGAGGACACCGAAACTGCCGTTGATACCGTATACCTATTTGTTTTCTCCCCGACCATTATGTCCTGATTAAACAACTTTATGTCCACCGGGTTTACTTTGCCAAGGCTTCCCAAAAGGCTGTACTGTACTGTTGATATCAAAATTAAAGCGGAAAATAAATATGTCAAAAAAGCTTATGTAGGCGTATACGTGACTCGGAAATGTAATTTTGAACCGCGGTGTTAATGAAAACCCCTGTCGTATCAAAGCCAAACAAAAAATCTTGCTTTTAAGGAGGTCATCGAATTTTTTAATATAAATTTCTATAATAACACGTATAAAATTATTATTAAAATTAAAAATTTAAGAAAAAGACATTTGATAATGAAATTTAATAAAAAATAATTATTTTCCATATCAAATATATATTTTTTTCTCAGTTTCGTAATCAGAGTTACGTATACAGTTTTAATTTACTCTTTTACCAGAAGTTGTTGTATATAATGTTGTAAATAGTTAAAAATAAATGGAAACATTTAATATGAAAAAAATGAACTCTCATGACAAAACGAAAATTGCAACCTTACATAAGGTAAAAAAAAGTAGAATTGCTGGTTTTTATTCAAACTACAGTGACTCAGTTTATAAATAAATTACAGTAAACCCCCCTATAACGTCCTCTCATATAACGTTCCCCCCTATAACG
>JAGXCT010033544.1:0-23066 GCA_022495035.1 Philopotamus ludificatus | reverse complement strand
ATTTATTAGAGCATATTTTTTATTTAATAAATATTATGAATGACTTTTTCTAATTAAGCCGACAATTTATTTATTCTCCTCTAATAAAATTCATAGGTTTTGAAATTTGACACTGACTGACTACAAAGGCTCCAAGGTTTTTGTCAAATATATGTACTATCGTTCCTTTTCATAAAATATATTCATTCAATTTAAGATAACTGATCATTTTTGTTGGTCTATTATACATTGGGCATTATTGACTTATAGCCATTCAATATCTTGTGATGGCTTATTCCTCTATATCTTCCAACCAGCTTAAAGCTGTGTTCCATTGTTCAATTTTTCATTTATTTATCCTCTGACGATTGATTATCTTCAGAGAGGGTTTGATTGTGTTTCGAGTGAGGGGACTTATTACAAAAACAAATCCAAAATCCTTTCCAAGTTCTGAATCGGTTTAAGTCTAGAAAAACGATTGAAAGTGATGTATTAAAGATGTCATCTGATTGACATAGTCATCTGATTGATATGAGCACAGATTAAATATCATCATTAATTATCATCATCATTAAATATCATCATTAGTATAGATAAAATGGTTCGAAAGTGTATCGTTCAAGGATCTCGCGGGCGCGGTTGATATTAATATAACCCCTCCGCCCGTCCACCCTCCCTCGCCCTGCGATAGTCCATTATAGCCGCGGAGAAATCAGCGACAGATAAGTCCCAATTTAACATTATATTTATTGCGTATTAAATATTATACGTTCTTATCCTTATTAATAATATAATTCATTGTTGTTTTTGTAGCTTTTAAGAGCTTGTTTCATATGCCATTCAAACATGAATCCATGTTCCATCATCCTTATGGAGATATTTTTTATTGCAAAATTCTATCAATGTCTGATGAACTGTTTCAGTAACAGTGATTAAACATATTTTTATATATTAGGCAAAAAAAAAATTGTCTTCGTAGTCGAAAACTAGCTGTACTTTTTATTCTCTCACAATCTATCAGAAAAAAATACAGTACGAATATTGCCTAATTATTGATTCTTTTCCATCTCTTTTAGTTAAAAAATATATTTCAAGATCGGAACTTGTCTATCAGAGTCAATAACTTAAAATATACATAACTTGAACTCATTTATTCCATTTTAAAACTTTGTATCGATTATATGAACGTAGTATTTATTGCAAAAGTCTCGAATCGTGATTCTGTGGCATATACATGTATCTACATAGTATTCGGTTTGTTCTCGACTCTGTTGATGATATCAGTTTTACAAATTAGCATTTTACAACTAATTGATCTATACCACGAACGAGAAGGTCGTGATTCTATGTGAAAAAAAAATCGACTGCATGCAATTCATTTTTGTTTTAAATTAATATAAAAACAATAGTATTCGCAATTCGCAAACGAGCGATTCTAAAACGGCACTAAGCTTTCTGGCCACGCCTCTCAATTTCTGTTTGTCTTTTATTTCACTTGCCTCCAAATATAACCATGCGGCATGGTGCACGTCGGCTTTACCTCCGAACGACAATAATTCTGCATACACCAACACTTTTATTGGACCGATGCCAGAATGCAGTTTCCGACCCACAATACTGATTTCATAAAGTCTATCAATATTTCATTTATTTTACTAATTTACGAGTATGACTCATAGGTTTTGAACAGATTTAAATATGTTTATAGACGGTTGATATACCCCTCGGTACTGTTAAGTCTGTCGGTTGATTTAGTCATTCTTATACTTCGACTCTGATTAAAATCATTCGGCAACCTAATTAATGTTCTACAAACACGTTATGTTCATTATGACTGCGGCCCCCCTGTACGCATATATTTGAATTTAGAGGTTCAATGAAATTCTAGGACTGTGGAATTTAAAAATGGATATATATCGTGAAGACTAATATATTGTTAGAATTAATAACATCAGATGTGACGTAGATAACACAATTTTGAAATACGTGCAATACATAACGTTTGCAATCAATCAATTTATCTATAACGTGATACAAATAAAATCACGTCTTAATATTATAAATATTACATGTACATCAATCATTTATAATATATTTGATCTACAGGATTTCTAATCTTCAATAACTTGTATTTGTTATTTTTTTATAATTGTTTATTTGACGATAGAAGAATGGCATTAGAGTAAATGCCCAAGTGTCACTCGAACATATAAAGATTCGATACAGATAATAAAGTGGTTGGGTTGTAAAACTCACATTCACTCAATTCACAGATTTCATGGAGAGTTTTGTTTATTATCTTTTTTTATTTTTGCCCATGTATCCAACACTGTGGCCTAGGCCTCTTTTATTTTTCATCTAAGATCATATAGGATATTATATATTATTATTATTTATTTACATATCTATATGGATTTAGAGAAAAGGGATAAGGTGAGTTATTCTGGCAATCTGTATTCAATAATTTACTAAAAAGGAGACATAATTATATATTGGATATTTTTGAGAATAATTAGAATAGTATTGACGGTTGAAATTTAACAATTTTTATCTTTTAATTTTGGTAAAAAGTATTTATTAATAAAAGAAATGGTTAGAGTTTTAATGTATTTCTTTTAATGCCGTAAAGCGATTTAATATCATTATTGTTATTATTCTTTCAATATTAACTATAAATCCACTTTCCCTCATATATCGAATATCGATTTTTATCGAATAACGCTTCTAATAAAAATCCTGCATGTCAAAAACTTTTTGGATTTGTCTAAAAAAGGTCTAAAGAATAAATTTTATAAATAATCATTGTCCAATATTGTCTGAGATTGCAAAAAATAATAAAAACGACAATATTATTTAGTGTTGACACGCGCGCAATGTTTTTTCTCTCTCGCATCTGGTACGATGTGGTGATTGCGAGTGACACGTTGTGTGAGAGCTCAGTCTGCGGTTAGACATCGCCGGAATCGTTCTAATTTATGTTTGTGCTTGGAATAATCCATTCATAAATAAATAATCTTAACATGAAATTCTTGGGGTCCCTGAGAGACCCTCTCCGGACGACGCAATTGTTCTCGAGCAGCCGTGACGTATGGGTTAATGTATTCTATATGCTTTTTATAAATAAGATGATTATCAAATATGACTGCCCTTCGATTTGCGAGGGTTTTTTTGGCTGTTTTTTAATCCGCGTTATTTCAAAAGAAGAAAAGTACATTTTTTAATTCACCAACATTTTTATTAATTATTTTGTTTCAAGATTATATACAAATTATTATTGCTTTCGATACTAATACAATTACTCTTAGGGAACAAACTCCAAGTAAGTCTAGAAAAAAAGTGAGTTTTTACTCGAGCTAAGGATATCTGGAAGGGTTTTAAAAAAGGCAGTCTCTTTATAATCTTAAACTAATAAGGGGGCAAACCTGAGCTTGGTGATGCGAAAGGAGCAATGCAATTTTCACCAAAATCCCCATAATTAAACAAAAATTATATTTACCTAAATAGGTTTATAATTGTGATGAAAATGAATTAAACTAGAAAAATATGCCTAACAAGATTTATTTATTCAAATCCGAATAAAACTGTTAGCTTTTTTAAAAGTAGCAAAGGATTAGGTGACGATATTATTTTTCTAGTAATGCACCTAGTGATCTGATTAAGAAACTGTTGCTGATTGGTTCTTTAACCAAGATCATTGAACGTTATTAAACATTGACTAGTCATAACTGTTTCATTGCAGTTTTGAGAAGTAATGTTATGTTTTATTTTAGGATTTAAAAGTCTGTCCAAATTAAGAGACTATTTAAATACTCTTAATAAGCATAAAATAAAAAAGTCGATTCTTATAATATTTTTAAAGGGCATTAAAACATAATTCCAATAAAGCAGGACGTGTACGCCTTGTTATGAGCTCATGGCTCACTAATATTTTTATCACACATAATAAATGTAACGATTACAGTATTGTCAGAATTTATTGCAAAAGATTATAAATTTAAGGTTTCCGTTTCCTCGTCATGATTAATATTACTTATATTTGAGTCAAATTATATTTTAAGCAATGAACTATCATGACTAATACTAACCTTATATTCGATGCCGCTTATATCTGTAAAAATAAAATACATATAATTAGTATTGTTAAATATTCATTATTTTTACAGAAATATATATATTTATCATCAATTTAAAGAATATTAAGATCTTATATATAATGCTAATTTTGTTGAGAATACACCACGCAGACTATGCAAAAATTCAGTTTCCATGGCGCAAGTCGGCCAATCGAAGACTAAGAATCCAAGCCATAAATAAAAGTTTATAGCGGCAGAGCAATAAAATCCGATAAGATCATTTCTCATTGGATCACGGAGAAACTTATTCCTTCCTTCCGGTTGATCGATGTCGGCGTCCACACCACCCCCTACGCCCTGCGGGAAATGATAAAACATTAATTTGAGGCCAGTTTTACCTTCGCGTCGTAAACTCTCTAAATTGTGGCGTTAAATTAGGGGGCGATCATCGACCGCCCTCCTCTAGTTTCATTTGATGATAATGGCCAATAAATTCTGTCCAAACGCGGATTTCGAAAATCATTATTGAACAAACATGCTATTAAATTATTAAGGGGACCGTAAAGTAATCAAAATTTTCTTTTGCTGGTGAAAAATATTTATTTATTAAATCAACAAAATTATTTACATCATTTTCTAACTCTTTTTGCCAGGGTTTAGGCAGTTGTTCGATTTCCTTTTAAAAAAGTCCTTTGATTTTTCATTGAAAAACTAAGTTCGTTTTCACCTCTCCGACATTATTCATTTCTTTTCCTTTTAATGTATGCCTTAACGATCTGAAAAGGTGGTAATCCGACGGCGCGAGATCCGGTGAATAAAATGGATGAGTTAAAATTCCAATCCAAGCTTCCTTATTATAAAATTTATAACCATAGCTTTAACGTAATAACAAAACTTACGTGTTTGGATGATCTCCACACAAACTTACAGTAAATGAGTTCATCGATGAAATTTTGATCACTTTTCGGTTTCCCTAATATATAAACTTAACTACGAGTTAAAACTGCTGATGAAAGGTTTGGCTAAAACACTATGATTATTATTATGAGGCCCCAAAAACCTGTCACATATTTAGTGTTTTGACCAAAACGTGGCCGATTTTGAAGACAAATACCGCGAAATTATCCAATGTGGTCATAAATATGAATTGCGGACCTTTTGTTAATGATGAATGAAATAATCGGATTTTCTTCAGCGGGAAAAATTACAACTGGGATTTTTCCGCGACCCGCGTTACACCTATTAGCATTAAGCCTTGCGAAAAAATCAGTAAAAAAGGAATATCAGCCGAGGGGAGACCGAACACAACGCAAATAAAAAGTAAAGCGTGAAATGATAAACACAATCATATTATAATAGCGAGGGAGAAAAAAGGGTTGAATGGAGAGGGTCATATTTGAGGAAAGCTTTTTACGTTTGTCCGCGGAATAGTGCGTCAAATAAATAAAAAACCGATTTTTCTTTCAAATATTTTTAATATGAAATGTAATATTTATGCCAAAAAATGAAACTTTACAGATTTACCGTAATTTAGATCTTTTTTATGACATTTATCGTACATTTAGTGGTAAAAATCTAATCGCATTTTGTTTTAAATTGATATCTAGTGTCGATATGTTTTTAAGTGAAAAAAGGATTTCATATTTATTATTATAATTTTTACTCTTAGCTCGATATGCAAACTTATCACGGCTCGATCTATAAATGAAATGGACGTGTTTTATATTGTGTTCATTATAAACATTCATGCATAAAGTTCATTTTAAATAGTCATAAGTTCTGTTTTATTTACCATAAAAACAAGTGTTCATCACCAGTTATCAGTAGACAAGATTTCATAATCAGTTATTAAAAATATAAGTTACGATATTTATTTATATTTGCTTTTATAAATGATCTAGGAAATTGAAAGATCATGTATAATCTGGAATTAAAAATGAAGAATTATTTAATATACTTTAATGTCCTTGAATAACATATTTCTTTAAAGATCTAAAGTGAACGTACACATGATCTTGCAGAATATAATAAAATGGGTTATTTCCCTTTAGTTTACATGTAATAACAAGTTTAAGTTCGAACGAATTGCGTGCATGAACGTCATGCGCGACGTACCATGGAAACGATTCGTTTGCGCATGAACGTCATGCACCTCGCACTGAAAGGGTTAAGGATAGATGAGATCAAATCTGAAATGTTTGCTAATTCATTTAGCTTGACGTTTAAAGAGTTATTGGAATATTTTTATGAACAGTTTCTCCAAATTTTTCTGTCACTTTTCTTCAAAGATCTGGAATTTTAAAAATCTGAAATTGTTTCAGTTGCTGATGACAAAATTTAATGAAAGCTAGTAGATAGCAAAATGTAAAATATAGCTTAGATCAAACATTATTATTTAATTTAGTAAAATTTATTATTTATATTTAATTTTGTTTTGTCCTGTTTGCACGTTGGATAAGTTTCACAAAAAACCGCGTAAAAAAGTGGTAAAATATTGATGAATATCGATGCCATTTATTTAAACATCGGGACGCAATAACGCGTGAAATTAAAAATATGAAATATAATTATTTCAGGGAATCGTGAACTAATAATTCGTGTAAAATATGTATTCATTAATTTATTTAAAAATCGGTGTAGAAAAATCCGTCTAATAAAAAAGTTGAGTGTATGGTTAAAGTTATATATTATATAATTATAATAAATCGATTATTAACTGATAATATTTGCTATTCACATGGACCAATTTTTCGCAAAAATATTAATATAATTTATCGATCACACAAATTTATGATAAAATTGTTGATATAATCTATTTTAGTCTTGTGATATGGTCATCTGATGTTTTCACATGATGTAGGTAAATGGTAATTTATATAGTAATCTTAATATATATTGAAAAACAATAGAATTTATAGCAGTATTATTATTTTTTTATAAGATAAAATCTTATATAAATGGATGATCCATATGCAATTGTGTCAGTTTCAATTAATTTTTGTGCAAGTCACCAGTTCGATTTCAGAAACATTACGGGAGGCAATGGCTTAGGGGTTAACATAAAAGTCACTGGTGTATCATTATTATTAAAAATATATATAATATACAATATATTTAGTATGTATATATATTTTATAATTATTTTATACCTGATGATTTAAGTTATTCCCTCCGATTTAAATTTATTTTAATCCCATTTGTTACAATAGTATATTATATATATTCTGCTAATAAATAATTTAATAGTATAATTAAATCGAATAAACAAAATATTCTACGTCCCTGCATTGTGCATTCGCATCTGTTGGGAGTGAAGGTTCATTAAATTATTTTTTCAAGTCACCACGCACAAAAAGTATCCTGCAGAGGGACTTCCATATCAACCCCTCGGTACTGGATCTGCTAAATTCGTATGTATACAGTTATATTTATTAAATATAATTATTTTTTTCATTTAGATTATCTCAATTTAATCTATTTTAATAGATTTAATATGCGATATTAATATGATCTAGATTAAATGTGCACAAATAAACCACTTGACTGTTGTCTTTAAATTGACCTTAATTTTTAATCTAATGATCGTACGTAATATATGTTATATAATCATTCTAAAAAAATATTGCTCTAACCAATATGATAAGTTAAATGATAAGATTGCTTTATGCCCAATTATTATATAAAATCAAGATTAAAAAAATAATTATTATTAAACATTGAACACATTAAAAATTGAAATATATACAAATCATGTCTGAAGACTTATACGAAAATATGTGTATATAGATTTCATATGTAAAAATATATTAAAGCCTCACACGTACACAGTTCGAAAGTACTTAAAGTTTTGTTCCAAATTCAATTGAAATTTGCTCGGTGGGGCATGCAGTGCATATAAAATTAGCGACGCAATTAAAAATCCTTATTTTAAGCCAATTTTTAAAGGGAAAATGCATTTCCGCCGTCCACTTAAAATTCTCATCGCCTATAGAATATAATTCGATTTGGCAATATAAGGTTCTAATTCGGATGCACGTGATGGCCGCAAAGCCTTGGCAACCAACCATCTGCCTCAACAGTAAGTCGAAGACAAAAATTTCTTCGGCTTTTATTTTGAGTCCATGCTTGCAGGAAAAATTAGGACGAAAGTTGAAATTAGCGGAATAAAGTCAATCGCGATAGATTTTCCAATAAGGATTATATTATTTTTCATAATAGTGCTGACGTTCATCTAGTTAAAAAATAATGGATAACTGATTTGTTTAAAGTGCATTGTATAAGTCAGTGGTCGCTAAACGGTAGCTCGCGTAGGACATTTTATGATAGTTATAAATTTGTCTTTCAAATTTTATTATTGGATCCCGAAATGAAATATTTCTCGAACTAAATTACAATGCGTTGTAAAATTAATTACTAAGTAAAATAGAGAAGTAGTATGGTCAAGGCTCTGATAGATAAGTTAAATTGCAAGTGTTCAGATCTCCTTTCCACATAGAAATTTAGTTGATTGAGACGTAATATTAAATAATCTAGCATATTCAAATTAAATTAAATTCTCTCTTCGGTTTTCCATCAGAAAAAGGCATTGTTCTCTTTGCAACATCATACGAGACCGCGAATAAAAAGTGTTTTGTGTATCGCGGGCGAGGTTGATATCAATTTTATCCCTCCGCTCGCCTACCCTCCTTCGCCCGGCGGCACCACCATAGCCGCGGGCAAACCAGCGACCAGATAAGTCAATACCCACATTAAACGGTTTTATTCATTCCCCAATTTATATCGCTATTTTACTTGTATCGTGTTAATTACTTTAGATATTTTGATCGCCTTCAAACCGATCGAAGACAAAGCGACAGCTTGCCAACAAATAGTGAGGTGTCTTAAACTTTTCTGCGACGGCGAGATTCCATACAAAAACCTAAAACTATCCAATATTAACCGCCGGCGGCCACTTTATCGGTCACCCTATATAACTTTTCTACGAATAACACAGGGATTCAGAATATCTATTTATCACCTGCCAACCCTTACCGGGGGGGGGGGGTGTTAGCCACCAAGAATTTATCAGAAATGAAACACAACTCTCTGCCACGCCATTGGAATTGATGGTCGGCATCTCATTACATTTTTTTTATATTACAGTCAACATAACCCTGCATAGAGTTGACATGGGGCCCAGTTGAACTTTGGTAGGTGCCCAGCATTGCACAACAGTGCAAAAATCAAGTGCTTCTTGCTTCTTATTTGCAGAATTCTCATTTTGTCTCGTCCCTAGATGACCCTAATCTGTTGACCAACTAATAACTGCTTAAGACTCAAAGAAAGCATGCTTAGTACTAATCACGTCAAGGTCTGTAGAAACGCATGCTTTAGAATAACCACGTAAAAGTATCTAGAAACTGTGTTCTTTGTATCTCTGTCACCAGTAACTGGTGTAGAGATGCGACTATCCCGGGCTAGGTTGACCCGGCTCCCTAGTCATCCAAAGGCAAATGCCGGGATAGTTCCTTGAGCCGTTTCCCTATCACTTCCTACAAACTGCCCCGTTCTTTAGGCCTAGGGCCGTAGTGGCAATGAGGAAACTCATTCGGATGTGGAAACAATGCCGCACCTGGTGGCTGTTTTAGACTATCGCTATATGCAATGTTGGCCTGTTGGCCCAAAGAGGCCTGCCTCCGGAAAGCTATAGTGGGTCAACTTGCACCTGGATTACGTAGCCAACTAATGGTGTTCTTGGCGTGCTTCGAAATGGAGGAGGAAACTCCAACAACGACGAGCATGCGAAGAATGGCAATGTAAAAGCCATACGAAATCATCATCATCAGTAAATGATATACTATAGTCGAATTTTTCAAGGAAACATACACAGAGCTCACATTTTTTTACGGATTTACAGAAAAAAAAATGAACTAATTGTTCAACTTCAAAAAAAAGATAAGAATTTTGCGGTAAATTATCTCAAAAGTGACAAAGGAGATGTCCAGATTCATTCAAGCTTGTGAAAACAGTTTGATCTGCCGGTTTCTGACTTAAATAAGTTGAGCCGCTTGGACAATTTGTTTCGACTCCTTTTATAAATTTTGACATTGAAAACCTATCTAGCTGTGTCCACAATAATTTTTAAGAAGATGGCCTTCATTAGAAATGCAATTAATAGAATTTCAATGTGATTTTTTTCGTAAACTCTCATAAAATGATAAATAATAATATCTGAATCAGTAAAATATTTTTGCATTTATACTAAGTCAGTTTTCTAGCTACATATTATCATTGTTAATTATTATGTTAAAACCACAAGTTTAATAAATGAACTCGTGGAAACCCTGATTTTTTATAAAAAAAAATGTTTATAAAGTCAGGATAATAAATTTGTTTTTTTTTACATAAAGTGATGTGAAATAAATAAATGCTTCTAAAACCTTTTTTCATTAAATTTAAAAATCATCAGCTTACGGATAGCTAATGTAATATTTTCGCCATGCGCTTTCACTTACTTTCTTAGAAGAAATTTTCAAGTTTTACTAAGGCATGTGTCAAAATCGTTGCTAGCTCTTTGACAGATATTCGTTATGTATTTATTATGTTCTTAAATGTATTTTATTTCTAAAATTTCATTTATTCCATTGAATCCACATTGGCTGTGGCTCTAGACTTCGCATCCCCTATCAACGAATTGGTGAAAATCAATGTTAGAAGGGTAAAATTATTATTCTAAAGCTGATTATATTATTACTAATATTTTTAAATCAAAAATAATTCTCGCACATTTTATGTAGATTTTTTTAAAATCACAACCCCTTTTAAATATTTAAAAAAATATTTTATTTAGGAAAAATAGGAGGGGGATGATAATATGTATTATTAGCTCAGCAGACAATTTCAGTTTCCGAAAGTAGCTCAGATTTTCATTGAGGTTAGCGATCAATGGTGTAAGTCAATATTTATTTAAATTTAAAATAATTTATTTCAGAATATGTGATGTAAAAATTCAATTATTTTTTTAAAATTAGCATAGCGGTGATACTAAAAATTAAAACTGATAATGAAAACTTTCAGAGTCCGGTTGAAAAGTTAGAGGCAATTATTTCGTCGTGGATCCCCTAGTACATAATTACAGAACATTCCAATAAGCAGGTTGACTGATTAAGGGAACAAAGGCCGACAGCAATAGGCAATCCGTAGGGTTTATTGTTCGCGGCGTCTGAATTAACATCTCGTCTGTCCCCCCTGCCCCGCAGCGTCCCTCTCGTCTGCCTACAACGGCGAGCCATTTTAATTTCGAGATTCCACTGCCGCTAAGTGTTCTCCCATTCTTTCAGCGCTGAAACGCTCTGCAATCCGTCTTGCATTCAGATTGTACCTTCAGGAATTGTGCCGCATCACACGACTCAAACAGTGTTCCGCAAATGCCTTCAATCACATTTTTCAAAAATACTCCAAAGCTTTACTTAAAACAAAAAATATGCACGAATACAAAATCAATAAAACCTTCAATAATAACTTAAAAAAAATTCTAATCAAATTTTTAAATATTTGTTGTCAATTATGAATCATAAATATGTAAGCATGCCACACCTGGCTCATAGGATAAGATCACGGAAGTTATAAAAGGCGTAGTTATAAAAGTAAGATAAAAAACATTGTTCTGCAATTAGTTATACCCATGATTAAAATTGAATAGAAATATCATTTAACATTTTTATCATTGATTTGAATTGTTTTGTGTTTTTAAAATACATCGATATCCACTAAAACTTAGTTCGAATGAGATATCATAAAATATGTATGTACATAAAATATTTCGTTTGATTTTAAGTAATTAAAATAGATACGTATACACTGTGTATGAATTTAATTTTATTTAATTTAAGCGGGAACTATAAGGCTAAGGGAGTTTCAGTATTAAATCCATGGGTTGTGGAAGGAATGAGGGTACATTGTAGGGTGCAAGATGAAGCGTAGTTAATTCAGCTGAAACAGCAATTAGTCGTACTACAGAGGATGGATATACTACCACTATAAAGATGGAACCATCTTCTTATTTGCTCTATACACGCCGTAAAAAAAGTCATTGCATTGCAATTCATCTCACCAATAGCCATTTTTTTATTATCGTTACCATTTTCTATTATATCTGGTCTGCCGCCACATCGCTCCATCTTCTATTAAGTTTCAATGACGTAATGTCTTACTGTACACAGTCCAACCACCTCAGCTTTAGACTTCCACTCCTCTGGGATTGGGAAAACCTGTTGACTTTAAGCTTTTTCGGTGGTTAACTGTTCCGCATCCTTGACATGTCACCGACCAAATGAGTCTGGTCACTACAACGACATCTGTGTCCAGTATATCCTTGTAAAATCAGTACAGCTCCTCGAATACCGCCCCAAATATCTGTCTCGGAATCCTTCTCTCCAGGATATCCAGTTGTCGCTCAAATTGCTTTGTCAGAGCATAATGTTCTAACGGGTTTGATGGAGGGCCACGTAGAGCTTGACTTTGATCTTTCTAGTGAGGCATCTCTACCGAGGATGCGGTTGAAGTCTAAGGCAGCACCGATTTTTACTTGATGGCCTCTAAGCTGTGCTCTTCGACTCTCAATGGTTCAAGGATCCGTCCTTGGCATATTAGCATATATTTTGTCTTGATCTCATTGGTCTTCAATGCCATGCCCAATGTCGCTTTCCGCTTAGCCACCCGAGATCTGGTCACAATGTCTGTGTCATTAATTATTAACCTGGTTGGAGGTACTGAACCCCACCAGTTTCATATGCGCGTTCACCGAACCCTTATATTCATACGTCGCATCATTTTTCATGATATCGTACAATAAGTGTATGTTTTGACCTCCACCGAACCGGGAGACTGACTCACCGAACCCCTGGGGTTCGATCGAACCCAGGTTAAGAACCATTGGTCTATGTCGTTCGCATAGGAAAGAAGTTGCACAGATTTGTTAATAATGGTGCTCGATGTTTCCACGTCGGAGTCACATATTATGCCATTGAGCGCTGTGTCGAATAATAAACGGTGGTGCCATTGTAGAATTCTCACCAAAATCATGTCTTTTGAGACTATAGTTGAAAATGCTGATGGTTCCGATGAATAGCATTTGATCGGAACTATCTAGGTAAAGATACTAAATAATATTAACAATAATAAAATAAATGACTCAAAGAAGCTATGAGTATGACTGCCTTACAGTGAGTCAGTATGACTGCGCTACAGTAAAGCAGTATGACTGCACCGAGTGGCAGTGCACCACAGCCCTTAGCGGCGAAACCCCTCCCCCCCGCACTCCGCAACTGGTCCGCGTTCATCTAATACATTACACACGGAGTAACACAGCTCGCGTAGAAACCGTCCATATTAATAAATATAAATTAAGGCAACTTTAACCAGCGACGAAAACGCGAAGTATGACAAAGTAAAAGTATCATCATATTTATATGTTCGTATACATAATACGTAATCAATGTAATTTTACCTTAATCGTGTCTAGGGGGAGAACAGCGATCGTTACTATTATTATTAATTATTTGTTGTGTATGGAAGAAGCAAGTTATTATAAAAGCTGAAACAGGTCAAACATTCATTTCCTACAGCACATTACATTGCCGTCTTAGCGCCTTTCCGCCCCACACACGGTCAGTGCAAGTAATAGGGCCAGAGCCGGAAAAACTAGAAGAGGGTGGAAAAACTTGTAAAAGAAAGAAGTGTCCGGCGCTGTGGAGATAGAGGCATTAGGTTGTAATTGTGGTTTTTGTGGACGCCACCTCATTGGGAAACTTGTTAAGTGGACATTTAGGTCATTTTGGCTCGGGGAGGATGGCGCTCGGACATCTAATAAACTATATAATTAACTGGTAATGTATGGGGCTGCCAAAAGCAGACAGTCCTATCTCGACCAACTTTACGGTTGTACCAATTTTTTGTTGTTTAAATGTTTCAGTACGCAATTAATTAAATATAATCCACATTTTTGCCTATTTATGCCAATGCTTATTAATAAGAACGATACGCCGTAATATTTGTAATAAATTATTAAATATATACTCTTCGAAAAAATTTGATATAAGTTATACTCTCAATAATATTATTATTATAAGGAATATTTTAATTAATTTCTCAGGGTACATGGTTTATGATGCGTGAATTTCGCAGGCTTTTAGTAATAAATTGATTGATTTGTTTATCGCAAACGATTGATAGATAAAATTTTCAGCTGAAAGCAGAAAGTTTGAATAATTGCACATTGATTTTAGCCGAGCCACGTTAAGTGATCGTCACGGATGATAAGGTATTTTTCAAAGGGTCAATTAAAATAAACGGAAATTAAATTAACGAAATAATGTCTGTCGCATAACTTTGATATTGTTATGACACTTTTTTCAGAATAATATTTTTAAACAAAATGACTGATTCCTGATACATTTGGAAGATTTCGGCTAGAGCGTTCCCGAAGACACAGCGAGTCCCGCCGCTGAATAATATCGTTCATACATCAATGTCGGGCCTGATTTTTCCAACAATCGAAAATTATTCAAACGGAAACGCGGCGCGTCATCGCCCGCCAAGTTGGCGGAGGGAGGAGGAGGGGTGACAGGACAGAGGCGCGGGAAGTCCCTCTCTGTAGACGTGACGAGCTTCGCACTTACTCGCGGTGGTGAGACTGCCCTAAGGCAACGTAAAAATGATATAACTAAGAAATTCATATACACTAACGACCAAGGGTAGGCGAATAATTAATCAATTTCAGATGAATTATTATAATGGGTATGACAGATTTTATTTCTTTAAAATTAATAATGTATGCGTTTATATATTATCGAACTGCTATTAAATTAGAAGACAACTTCGGAGGATATTTAAAAATAATATATCATATTATATTAAAGGGAGAATATTTCAATTAGGTAATTAAGTAATTAATTATGTGTGCGATGTTAAATTAAATATAGATTTTAGACTTAATAGTCCATCATTTGCCAGCCACAAGGCTCTCACTCGCTGAGGGCATGGGCCTTACACAACTCTCGGATGGTAGTTGAGGCCAAAGGAACCTGAGTCTCACACGTGACGTGAGGGCTCCCTTTTTGTGTCCATACCGCGGGGACCCGAGCCGTCTTGGTATGCGGTTTTTGTAAAGAGTTTCCTCTTGGCCATTGCTGGCATTGGACGTACATCTTCTACCATGTTGGTATCGGATTTTACCCTCTCGACTGTGTCCAGGCAAGTAGGAGGGGGTTTGCGTCGGTATTTGTTTGTTCTCTTCTCTAAGGCGTTATCTGCTTTTAACGAGTGACGAGTGACAAGTAGCGAGCGACCACACACACACGCCTATACAGATATGGCTACATGCACAAGCATATGCACATCTGCCCAAACGAGTATCAACCAGCTGGCCGTGGGTGGATTACAGGGCCCTGGCTGCGTACAGCAACTCCTTTAATTGGTGGGAGACTCTCCTCAGAGAGGGGTCCCCTAGAAAGAAGGAAGAGGAGCGAAAGTATCGAGACTAGACCGATTATTGGTCAACAGATTAGGGTTTTCCTTCCCAGGGTATACTGGTTCTGTGGTGAGAATTCCGCTAGAGACCAGATTTATTTATGCACACAAGGATGTGTGTACAGCAACATGCATGAAGCATTTTGCAATCTGGATTTGCTGGGCATTAATCAAAATTCAATTAGCTTCCCGAATACCCCTATGCAGGGTTATGCTGGACTGTAATATAAAAAAATGTAATATAAAAAATGTAATGAGATGCTGACCATCAATTTTAATGGTATGCTAGAAAGTTGTGTTTCATTTCTGATAAATTCTTGGTGCCCCCTCCCCCGGTAGGGGTTAGGAAGTGATAAGTAGATATTCTGAATCCCTGTGTAATTCGTAGGAAAGTTGTAGGGGGTGACCCTAAGATTGCCGTCGCAGAAAGGTTTAAGGCGCCTCTCTATTTGTTGGCGATCTGTCGCTTTGTCTTCGATCGATTTGAAGGCGATCAAAATATCTAAAGTGATTAGCATGATACCATGTTAAATAGCGATATAAATTGGGGCATGAATAAAACCGTTTGTGGGTAATTGTTTGGATAGACTTATCTGGTGGCTGGTTTGCCCGCGGCTATGATGGACACGGTGCCGTCGGGCGAAGGGGGGTAGGCGAGTGAGGGGATATATTGATATCAACCATGCCCGCGATGCACAAAACACTTTTTATTCGCGGTCTCGTATGACGTTGCAAAGCGAACAATTAGGAAAACCGAAGAGAGAATTTAATTTTAATTTGAATATGCAAGATTATTTAACCCTTTCAGTGCGGGGCGCATCGCGTACATGCGCAAACAAATCGTGATCGAAAATAAAATATTATAATATAACTATAACAATCTACTAGATTTTTACCCTTCTAACTTTGATTTTCGCAAATTCGTTGATTAGGGATGCGAAGTCTGGAGACACAGCCAATCTGGATTCAATAGAATACATTCGATTTTTGAAACAAAATACATTTCAGAACATAATAAAAACATAATGAATAGCAACAAAGAGCTAGCAACCATTCTGACTCATGCCTTAGCAAAAACTGAAAATTTCTTCCAAGGAAAGTAAGTGAAAGCGCATGGTGAAAATATTTTATCGGTTTTCGGTAAGCTGATAATTTTTAAATTAATGAAAAAAAGTTTTTCAAGCATTATTAATTTCACATCTCTTTATGTAAAAAAAGCAAAATTCTACTTTTTCACTTGTATTCCTTCTTATATTTCTACTTTTCTATTTTTCCAACGTGACATTTTTTATTAATTTACGACTCATTTTACAAGAATTTACATAAAACAAGGCAAAATCCGGCAACCACCCAAAATTCGTAAGCTCCGAGTATATTTTATCATTTTTTTTTTGTTTGGAAACCGCTTAGCTCAGCGGTTTCCAGTTTGGAAACCGCTGAGCTAAGGCAAAAGTCGATAATATAAAGATAAGAATATGATAAGATAAAAAACATTAACAGTTGGGTATATAAGTTGACTTCATAAATGTAGTTAATATAATTCACCTTTCAGAGTTCAACTATTATTTACCTTCTATTAATTTAATTTAATTTTAATAATTTTACTATTAATTTAATCAAAATAATATTTTTATTTATTAATTGAAACAGTATATATAAATAAATCTTAGTGTATGTTAATTTATTTAATTATACTACAACTTCCTGTTTAACAGTGCCGTTTATAATTCTAAATTGTTATTCTAATTGAATATATATTTTTTAAATATTTTCATTGGTTCAATTAGAATAATATTATAAAAACATAATTTTCATTTAATAACTGAAACAATAACAACTATCTCTGTGTGAGTATTATATTAATTTATTTAATTATATTACAACTTTCAGATGTACAGTGTTGTATAAAATTCTAAACTGTTGAGTTTAAACCATAGGTTCCCAATCTTATAATCCCCCTGGAAATTTACCTTTTTTAAATTAAATGAAACAGAAAAATGTGGTGAACTTATTTTGAATATACTTACTTATAGCGTTATCAATAAGATACGCCGATACTGAAATTGTTGAGTAATTAATATTTATTAAATAATCCTAATGAGAAAAACGAGTCTGATGTACCGTCACCAATATTTTCATATTTTGCAGTTTTTTATTTGCAATAAAATTTCATCAAAAAATATAACATAAGTAATCAAAAATTGTTAAACCACAGCCCATAGTCCAGGATAAAGTGTGGGTGGGTGTTTGAATTTAATTTTAGCTCACTGTTGCTCGATATTTCAATCAATTTCTCTTCTAAGTGCAATTCCAATTCTTCAGTATTTAAGAATAGGTCTAATAATATAATAAGAAAGATTCGGAAACTGATCCTATACGCTAAATCGCATTTAAATTTCTCTAAATTTTCACGTAATATTTCATCTTTGTTTTATAAAAATTCTACAACTGAGTCAAAAAGATTATAAAATGTATTTAAACATGACCCCTTTGACAACCAACGTACTTCTATGTGGAGAAGCAAACGATTGAAGTATTCGTCGTTTTCGATGCAAAGTTGTCCAAAAAATCTGTCATAGAGTGCATGGCTCCTGATTCTGTTAACTGCTGTAATTACGTAGTGCAATGAACGATGCTGGCGATCACCGAGATTTTTTGCAACTAAATGTTGTCGATGAATCACACAATGCACTGCTAATATATTTGTCACCAACTTTTTCAATAAAGAAACAACGCCACGATGGCACCCTACCATATCTGGAGCACCATCAGTAGCAACTGACATGATATTATTCAAAGGAATTTCCTTTTCTTAAAAAAACTCTCTCAATACTATATACACACAGAGTGTAAAAACGGATTTTTAAAATTGTATAAGGGTATAAATATTAGCACCTCATGGCCCCTTTTTGCTTTTTTAGGGCTTTCCTACTTCCCCCAGGGCCAGAGTTACCCCTTCCCCCGCTTCCTCCAGGACCCCTCGGGGGGCTGGGTGGCCCACTTTGGGAACCTATGGTTTAAACTCTGTGAACACTGCGAAACAAAACAAAATTATTCTAATTAAATATATATTATTACTTTAATGTATTTAATTAGAATAATATTATAAAAACATATTCATCCAATAACTGAAACAATAATAATTATCTCTATCAATAGTAATTATACTACAACTTTCAGATAAACAGGTTTAAATTCTAAACTATGAGTTCTACATCAGTGCTGTTAAACACTTCTGCAGACCAAAGGAAATGTGAAAAAGAAGTAGTAGGTACTAGCAGCAAAACGATGGATAAAAAACAAAATATGGAAAACTGGTCTAAACTCGATAAATTTGATATACGGGAGTTCTTGCGAGCTGGGTTGACGTACAGTGGCGATGGTAAACACGACCTTCTGGACTGCGTCCATTGCGGCTTGGTGCTGGGAGACTGGCAGCTAGGGGATGATCCTGTACAGGCTCACAAAACTTTTTATCCAGAGTGCTCTCACATACAAAAGGTGGAGGTGAGAAAAAAACAACACATAAGTCCACCAGAACACGAGCACATGATGACATTTCTAGCCCGGTATGAATCGTTCAATAATTGGCCGAGCGCTATAATAGTGGATGTGTGCCAGTTGGCTGATGCGGGCTTCTTTTACTCCGGAGTGGGCGACCGAGTTACTTGCTACTTTTGCGACGGCCAGCTCAAGTCCTGGGAGGACAACGACGATCCTTGGATGGAACACGCCCACTACTACCCAGGATGCCACTACGTGAAAATGGTGCAGGGGGACGCTTTTATAGATAATGCCCGCAAAAACCGGAAGAATCCTCGCGTGAAAATTTCAGAGGAATTCGATCAGCCGATCGCGCAGACGCTGTCCGAAAAGTGCGAATATTGCGAGATAAATAAAAAAGAATCTGTGTATGTTCCCTGCGGACATATTGTAAGTTGCTATACATGTTCAAAATGTCAAATAAACTGTTATGTGTGCAAGAAAGAGGTATACGACAGCTTCAAAGTATACAATTGTTAAACGGGCAGAAAAAGGAACCTCTCCGTGGTCTGTCTAGAAACAGATACCTAATAGGTATCTGGCTAATCCTTTGTCCTTCACCATTCTTCAACATGTAAGATCACGAGCATTAGTTCCTTTTTTATTCGATTATTTGTTTAAATGAAACTGTTTTGTATCTTATATCTTGCTTTTATCATATTAAATAAAAAAAACAATACATGATTATTATTTTTTTTCACTTTTGTACGCTCCTTTTCTATTCTTTTTCTTAATATTGTATACGCTCATTAAGAGACAACCAATGCAGTGTTATCGTTACTACTTTTTCATTTCTTTTTCTTATATATAAACTCTTAATCCACTTTTCCTCATTTCTGAGAAACGTGACCATGAATCATTATCGAGGACCATGAACATGGTTATATTCATGGGAATATTCAGTGCAGTGGTTTCCCTTTGCCTTCTGCAGCTCAGTAATTTTTATGCTCTAACGATTTTGTTATTGACCAAAACAGATCGTTTTTTTATGAGCTCTTGTTTCATTCGCTAGAGTCTGACTAGGTTCAGAAATTCATACAGCATAATTCCAGAAAAAATTCTACCACACACAGACAAGGACCTTCTTTATTGTTAGTGATGGTCGAGGGGTCATTGAAATCTACTCATATTATTCAAGTAAATTTTCAGAATATTTCAAAATTTTGCAATTATCAGTTTTGGGATTATTTCCTATTAATACTATAAAAAAATATAGATTTGTTTTGTGCAGTAGATAATACAATTGAATTCTATTATCAATATATTCAAAAATATATTATGATTCAAAGTTTAAATTAAAATAACAAATAACACTTATATACCTTCTGTTTTTTAAAATATTTTGAGGAAAAATACTGAATAACAGAAAAAATATGTTTAGTTCCACCTTTATTTTTTATAACAGTTTGAATCCACTATGTTGGTATTATTTCTGACATTATCTCTTTTATTATGGTATTATTAGTGATTTTAAATTGGCAGGCTTTTCTCTGTTAACTTTTGGTTTTATAATGTACCATAAATTGGGTTTATATCAGGACTTAAACCTGGGCATGGCAATGTTGAAATATCAAGTTTTTCTATTAAATCTTTGACTTGTGCAAATAAGAATGAGAAATGTTGATGTTTCTTCCCTAAACTAAAGTAAAAGGTTAGACAAAAAAACTTTTACTTTCGTTTCCGGTGGGGAAGTATAATATCGTCCTGGAAGTAGCAGTCATTTATATAAGATAGGTGTTATTCTGTCGATGGAACAAAGTTCTCATTAAAAAATATTTTATAAACTTCTGCATTGACAGGTACATCAACGAACACTAAATCCTCAACTACATATCAAGAACAGCATCCTCAAACCAACTTTCTTGTTGTATGCTCCACCGTTGGCCAGGTGCATTTTTCGTCAAACTGTCTTCTATTTTCCTCCTTATATACCCGAACCTTAAGTTAAATTTGCTTTAATCCAAGAAGATATTTTTCTTTCAGTCCACTTTAGGTCAGGTCTGATGATTTTTTGTTCATTGGAGTCTTTTAGAGTGCATTTATTTCAGGAGAAGCAGATTAAATATTTTTTAATCATCCTAACGATTTCCTGTATACATTATTTTAATTGTTATTGTTTATATTTTAATAAAGAATATAAAATGAAAAAAATATAAATATAAAAAATAAACCACATTGATGAGATGAAATGTAATGCAGACCTTTTTGTCGAAATAGTAATAATAATTTGTCAAGTACAAAATCATAAGATGGGTCCATCTTTATAGCGGTAGTATATACATCCTCAGCAGCACGACTAATTGCTGTTTCAGCTGAATTATCCACAGTTCATCTTGCACCCTACTGTCTACCCTCATCCCTTCCTTAGCCCATAGATTTAATACTAAAACTCCCTTCACCTTATAGTTTCGGTTTATAATGAATAATATTCAAGAATAATTTTTAAATTTCAATCTTATCTATTTTTTTTAATTTAAAACCATATTAAACTCCATATATATAACATACGAATATATGATGAAATCAAATTTAATAAACGTAAAATAAATAAGTTAACGTTTTAACTGATAACGATATATTTATATTGATTTACCATGTTTATAAAATGATTGTAATGGGAGTTTGCACGAAATATTTATCACTGTTGATACATAAAATGTTAGAGTAGATAAGATAGAACTAAGGTTAGATTACAATCTCGTTGCAGTAATTTAGGAAAAATGAATAAGACGTTTAAATAAAGATACGTAACGGTAATTAAATAGGAAAATACGATTTTAAAATTTGAGAAGCTGGATTAAATGATTTTTTTAATGTAGTTTGCTTCATGTCTGAGGTGACCACGATACGTTTTTACTGAACGATCCATTATCTAATCTCCATTCGATTCGGTGATTCGAAGAACTTATATGTATAAATCAACCGTTAGTTTCGTATTAGGGGGACCCGAAAGAAATCACGCATTTTTTTAAAATGGATTTTTCATATTTCTTTTGCATGTTTTTATAAAACATAATTTCAATCAATAATGGAAATTGTTTCGTATCTTTCTTGACGTTTTGTAATTAAATCAAATGGTTTAAGTGGGTTCCCTCCCAAGGTCCGGGAAATATGATGGGTGTAGAAGAACCTGATTTTTTCCTTGGGTCATTATTGTTTTATAAGGCCGTTCATAATCCTGACACAACTATTCTCTTTCTGTTAAACAAAATCCAATTGTTAACAGTAAACATCTGGAGTTGCTGGTGTCCTTCTACTTGACCTTGAAATCCAGATAAGGGCCGTTAAATCTTTCTTAAAAACAGTCCCGTTGTCAGTTACAGAAGGCGTCACGCGTAAGCAAATCTACTTTTTTAGCAATGACAGGAGATTCCTTTCTCAGAAGGTGGACTACCTGTTTCTTATTTCCTGATATTAAAGATAAGCTAAATCGTAGTTGGTTCTTCTCAGACTTCTGGGTCAGTCAATTCCTGACTGGCTGCAGTAATTTATAGGCTAAGCTTAAAGAGTTTAGCCTAGTAGCATCTTCGCACTGTTCGTGTGAGTTCGTCTGTCAGGAATACTATCCTGTCACATGTCCTATCATCCTATCATGTCAGGGCCACGACCTACTCAATGCTGTCTGATGCGGCATCTCCCCTACCCTCCCATCTCCCGGTGGAGGGTCCTATTGGATACATGGACCTGGTCAACAATGGGGTTTGCTACAGGGCATTTGTTCGTTTTGAATCGCCTTTCGAAGAGTTGTGCAATGCTACATTCCCCCTCTTTTCTCCCTTTTCTCAAGCAACTTCAGTTTAATTTTTAAATCGCATTTCAAGAAAAACTGCTTTTGTTGCACCGATTGGACCGATCCAAAGCTGGTATATGCGGTGGAACTGTGTCGGACTGATGGACTGGGTCGGACTGGCGCGCCTCCCAGGGGAGGCGCGGGCTATGGCCAGGGGAGGCGCCAAAAACTTT
>JAGXCT010033543.1:0-16985 GCA_022495035.1 Philopotamus ludificatus | reverse complement strand
GGTTGAGACGGAGGTGTCCTCCAGGTGGCAAGGACCCGCCTCAGGGTTATTAGGCGACTTAAATATTAATAATAATATTCACCCGATCTTGCTTTAGCGTGAAAGTGGGTCTCGATCTCTATTTTTCGTCCAAATCATCAAGATTTTTATTAGGGATTAGGGAAAAATGAGGTTATTTTTTTTTAGAAAATTACCCTACTTTTACGTATTATTTCTTAATGATTTTTTTTAAATCTATTGACATTTAAATATAATATATGAAGAAAACGTACATATTAAAATAACCTAATAAAGTTTAGAAAACACTGCTCTGGAGTGATGTTTAAATTAATTAATTAATCAATTCGTTTTATTAAATGAATTTTATTACTAGTTATTTTTTAAAAGGATTCATTTGATTTATTCAACAGCATTAATTATTGGTTTAGGCTGTTTCAATCAGAGTTTGGCCATGACCATACTCAACACACTTGAACCGTGATTATTACTTTGCAATATACGAGTTTAGATAAAAGAGAAATACGCGGAATATTTGTTTATTCATCAATATCAATTAGAATACATTTGTTTTAGCTCTTTGTCTTATCTTCAAAGCACTTCTAAAACGTAATTTTTGAAATAGGAAAAAGCCGCAGGAGTCCATGTCCGATGAATGCGGAGGCTGATGCATTATAGCGATGTTTTATTTGGATAAATATTTATTCACTATTTTACATTTTTTTTTACCAGTAAAAAAATGTTTACCTTTAAATAAAGCAAATATCTAATATAGCAAAACAATGAGTGTTGATTAGTAAAATATCCGTATTTTTTTATATGAAACCTTGTATGTCATGGAATTATTTTTTTTTGTATAAAGAGTGTTAAATGATATTATTGAATAATTTGTACCGGCATGAATCGACTAAGTATACACTGTGTTGGACAACATCGTCCAAAGGACAGCCGCGTGTGTATGGAAACCTTGTCTTACTTATATTGTGCCAAAGTGGAGACGAATGTGACCGGATGTCCTCTCATTGCTATCGGAAAATATTTATCAACACTTGCATAAAAATTGTTTTTAAAAATCAACACACGAATGTGCGATATACAAATATATGACAATAAACAGGTTCAACGCAGGAAAAATAAGAAGTTGTCAGGCACACGTCATCAATGGCAACTGTCGAGCCTGGAATTTTGATCATAAGTTGTTTTATTTATTTTTTAATAATATTCGCTTTTTTTGTGCAATGTTATATAAAATATAAATATAAAATTCAGTTTTACTGCAACTGTGTTAGATTTATTTTAGAAAGCCTCCAACATATCTATAAACTAGAGTTTTTTTTATATATGAAATTAACCATTTTTTAAACCTTACCACTTATATAATATTTAAGTTTACCAATTCTATTAACATTTCTAATCGATTAATATTTCTTAGTTATATTCTCTTTGGATTATTTTTATCAATTTAAAGATGTTTTAATTTTTAAGGGAGCTCTTGCTCAGGATAATCTATAAAAAAATCTTTTTCTTGGTTCGTGTAACCAAAGGTGTTAATCTAGGCCTATATTTTTTTATTATGTATACAGATTTAGAGAAAAGGGATATAGCGAGTGAACTAAAGCGGTAGGATTAGGTCCAAGAGCTGCGACATGAGTAAACTATGACCTCAATTGGGTTTTCAATTATTTTTTCCTTAAGTTTTTCTAGGGATCACAAAATCCCTCCTCATCCAATTGCTGAGAATGGATGATTATGTCACTTTAAATATTTTTGAGTGTTAGACTTTATTGGGTAAATAAAAATAAAATAAACAAGCTATATAATAATATGTACATAGGTTGTAATATGATTAACAACATGTAACTACTTAGATCAGGCTTGGGCAAACTTTTTAGCTGAAGGGCCGCCCTAATCCGCAGTTAGAAAATATTATTGTTTTATCAAAAGCTGACAGCCTCGCCTAAAAGATGTTAGCCTGGTTAGAGAAAAGAGCCGCGCAGCGAGAACATTTTGATGTTTGACCGAAAATTTAAATTTTCTTCCAAGATAAATAGTGAAAATATTTTGTCGATTATTCGTAATCTGATATTTTTTCGTCCAAACATATTTAATTTCACTTTACGTTATGCATAAAAACAGAAAGAAAAATAAATCGTCTTCAGAAATTCTCATCCCATACGTAGCACCTTAGTCATACGAGTGTTATGCGATACATTGGTACGGAGCTTGCTTGAATCAGGTTCCATTATATATTTTATAATTCTTTTCTTTTCTTTATTGTTATTCTTTTTTTTATCGTTATATATGGTATTTTGTTCACGTTCCTATTATGTTTTTGTGCGTGATTGGCCACCTTGGTTATTCTGCAATGCCAATCACGCATTGTCTTTATGAAAAATAAAATAAAATAAAAAAAATATACATTATAATAAGTAATACAAAATTCAACTTATTCATTTGTATTACTTATTCTCTCTTTATTATGTAATCACGGCGTTACAAAAATACTCAAGCCCCCCCCCCCGAATTCTCCTAAATGCCAGGGGTCCCGATGCCTGGAGAATATATAATGTTTTAAATTTAAAAAATAGATGGCATCTTTTTAATCCCTCATTTGCTGGAGAATTTTGCCTAAACTAAGCCATTAAATTTCAATATAATAAGGAATATTGGCAACATCTCACTTGGAATTGTTTTTCGAAGTGAGATGATTGTCATATTAGAGGAACCAAGAAGAAATCGCGTATTTTATAAAAAAAATATCAGTCTACTCTCCTATAGCGCAGAGATCAGGACCATGCTACAGAAATCCGTGCTATAGAAGACTAGGCACCCATACAATATTAGGAGTTAGGGTTTTTTAATTTTATTTTCTACATTTAATGAAATCAATACATCCAACAATTTTTTACAGGAATTCATACACGAAGTATATATATTTGCATATATTATTTACACGTATATTAAGAATTACAATTCAATATTGCATATTAAAATGTACATAAAACCCAACGACTAATGAGTCAATATATTTGTGCACTGTTGAATATTAAATGGCACCGTGTTAAATATTAGGTTTAATGAACGCTTATACGTTTCGCTCACCTTTGATTCTTTAATGAATAAAACGCACAAAGAAATTACATTAGGAATCCTAAAAATCGCAGAGGTCGCTATTGTTTAACGACCAAAGAAATTTCCACTTATACAACAATGCATTGTTCTAGCCAATATAATAATTAAAATGTGTATGTAAGAGACGTTCTATAACCCTATAAACCTGTTATATAGTCTTATGTAGACAAAAATAGTGTAATCGATTTATTAGAAAGTGTTTTTGATTTAGTGTACATTTTTATCGAGCTAGTCGCATGCAATACACGTTTCATTTTGTTGGGTTTCGAAGAGAATTTTTCTCGCCTATACGAAATTATGTAATTGATTTGGAAATGAAAATTTTGATATTTATGTAGATACATAGTCGGAAAGGTAATAAATACTGTCCTAGGGCTATCCATGGTGTTTCCGTTGTGATGGAACGTGCAATCTGTGGCACATTTATAACGAATTCAACTATTTTTAGGTGGGTATTTACCATTAATTATAAACCACACTAGGAATGAATTGAGGCAATCACTATTTTATAGATGGTTATCTTGCATAGCTAATGCTATAATTTTTTTGGATATATTGGGTCAATGCAAAGGTTTTGAAGTTTCCTAATTAATTAATCTCATTCTTCCACATTTACATTGACTTATTAATACCATTGAAGTTGAACTCCCTTGACTTTGAAGCAACAAATGAAATAAAGTATTTTTTTATCAGCTCTATTGCATATTTTTTTGTATGTAAAAATGTAAATGTAAAAAAAAAAATAGAAACTGTAGACGTAAATAGATCTTAAAAATGATATCACATTCTATCTGATTACTCGACGGCAGTCGATGACTATGTGATGTAAAAGCGCAAAAACAAAAAAAATCATTAGATTTAGCGTAGAATTATCGTTAAGAAAGGTTAGAAATATGTCTACATATATGTAATTATTTACTGAAAATAACTCTAAAATCAACCGTGTTACGAAGTTAATTTAGACTCTGGGTATTGAACTTATCGTTAAGAAAGGTTAGAAATATGTCTACATATATGTAAATATTTACTGAAAATAACTCTAAAATCAACCGTGTTACAAAGTTAATTTAGACTCTGGGTATTGAACTTAACATAAATATAAACAGACAAAAAAAGGATTACTGAATCAAAAACGTGTAACAGAGTGTGTTTTTAAAATAAACCAGTTATCATTAGAGCAACAAAATTAACCCAATAATTATATATGATCTCGGAAATTCGGTATATAATCATACGAGCTTGAGGTTGATTCAGTTCGAACTGGATTTTTTGAAAAAAAAAATTAAATACATTTTTTACGTATGTCGTGTGCGCAATCGTCGCTATTCACGAATTTCGGCGCGCAAACGTCGGCAACGATTTAAGCATTAAATGCATTTTAAATTTATATTATATATTATAATATATTAAAAAATACGAGGATAAGATGTACAAATATATAATTCGAATGCTTTTCTCAGAAGTTATTTCAAGATTTTCAATTTTTTTATGAGTTTATGAAATGTATATATTTTTTATTACATTTAAATTGCACTGATATATCACCTGATTATGTGCAAGTGGATGAGGTCAATGAGGAAGGTGACTAAAATCAACATTCATTGCATTTTCAATATTCAACAGCAGTGGATAAGCTGAAAAAATGCTGAAATTATGCATTTTTATATTTAAAACAGTAAATTTCTTCTAAAATCAAAAGATTTTGATGCTTTTGACATAAATAAATTAATATATTGATTAGAGTCGGTTCTTGACTTACGATGGGGCTCTGTGTAACACCTTGGACGTAAGTCGAAACAGTCGGAAGTCGAATATCTTACGAAATATTAGACAAAAATGGTATTTAGTGCCATTATTGTTTTTATTTATAGTGATATGTTTTAACTTAATTATCATGTTCAGGTTAGTTTGCATAGTTTTTTGTTTCTTTTTTTATAAATTTTATAATAACAATGAAAGGTTAATAAACCACTTTTATGTTTCGATGTATCTCTATAAAATTATTATTCATTTTTCTTTACAATTAATTATAGATTAGGGTTAAAGATAACTCAATCATCATCTTATTTTATCATATTTTGATGCACTCGTTTGACACAAATTTAAAAAAATCTGATTATTTATTTTCGTCGGGCTAATCGTGGGGAGTGGGGGGGAGGGTATATAAAACATAAAAAAGATGAACATTTAAAACAGCAATAGCCAACATATGAGGCATACGCCAAACACTAGAGTCATTGCATAGTAAAACAAATGATCAGACATATTTAAAAAAGTAAAATCATCGAGTACGCATACACTGATGTCGGACATCAGTGTATGCACTGATGGAGCACCGTCAATGAAAGCTAAAGCCAATGGCACTTCAACTTTACTTGATTTTTTCTCAATCATCCTGCACTAAAATATAACTGCAATATACACTAAGGTAACAATTTTGAACCAAGAGAATTGATCAGTGCGAGCGTGAACAAACTAAAAATAGAACAAGATAATTTAAAATATTTATAGGAAAACCATTTGATGTATTGATTTCGTTCAGTATACAAAATACAATTAAAAAAACCAAAACTCCAAATATTGTATGCGCTTTAGAAGGATTGACAGTATTGCATTTTTAAAGTAGATTATCATTTATTACTTAGTATTAATTAATACAGGTTTTTTAAGTCAAATACACCCTTTTGCAAATCAAATACAACTATTTGCAAATCAAATTGACCCCTTTTCAATAGACATTTTAATAGAAATGTGTCAATTTGATTTGTAAAAAAATTGTAAATGAAATGCAGTATTTGATTATCAAAATTTGACGTAAAAAAACCTGTAATGACTAATGTGATTGATCCTTTTTTCTTCTTCAAATGCATTATCATTCTCTTATGGTTGCCTGAGTTTGTAAATAATATCTACATCACTCACATCCTCAACGTTTCTTTATTCAGTACAAGAGGGTTATGTACTGAGCCAACCAACAGCTTAAGAAGTGCCTTGCCAAGTATATTGACCTTCTTTTCTCGAGAGTTACATACCCCACGTAACCCTGAATCCATTCACTGGGGTATAATTATTATTATTATTATTTAAGTGGCCTAATGCCCGTAGTCTCAGAGTTCGCGCCACACGTGTCCCTAGTACAGTTTAACTTGCACTTGCACATGCGCGATGTTTTTTCTCGCTTGCATCCGGCACGGAGAGAATCGAAACGCATACTGTTGTTTTTATTTTGTTTTCAAGTCATTGATTATATATAATATATTTATTCTTTAGATTTTTTTAGGCAAATACAAAGAGTTTGTGGCATATAGAATTTATATTAAAAGAGTTATTCGAGAAAAATTAGGGTCCCAAATAGACCCCATCGGCACGGCTAGGTTAATGCCATATTATAAAAATAGAAACAATATTTCTGTTCCCTTGAATAATTATATTATTTTTTATGCACGGATAATCATGAATTAACTGTACATTTTGTATGTACATGTAAAAAATTAATCAAGGTCGAATTTTTTTTCGATATATATTATCAACAGGATCAATCATACATACTTTTATATATATATAATTTAATAAATGTACAGCCATAACAAACAAATAGAACCAGTTTGCATACGATCATTGTAGCAAAGCCTCTTTTGATACATTGATAACAAATAATTATAACGACCAATTATTTGTCAAAGTTTTCAATGCGAAATATCGAACATCGACATGCTCGAAATTTGGTAGCTTTTGACTAAAGATGTCCGCCATTTTTTGTATTCATTTGTTTTATCTATTTAAATACGTATCTTGATTAGACATAGTAATTGTTTAATGACACGTTATAACAATGTCTGTTTTTAATTTCGGAAAAATTAATCGTTAATAAATCATCTGCGTATTTTCCATATTATTCCATGATCAGAATTGGAATATATATAATCGAACAGCCATATTAGCCGGTCAAGTTTGATGTTCTATATTCTAGAAATGAGTTGTCGGCCTTTGTCCACTGCAACTGCTTGCTGCCGAGGAAATTGAGTGTTGTTTTGAAATCACCATTGCGCCAGTGTCAATACAGGCGTCGTGAGCTTTACTCGTCTTGTCTCGACCGAGGTCTGCCGCTCCTGCAAACGGAAGTAGGAACTCAGACGGCCGGAAGAAGGTTAGTATTTTTGTATTCAAGCACTGTTAACACATTTAAATAATTTATTTATTCATATTTCTGGATAATATGATATTTAAATGTAAAAAAAAGCTGTTCTGACCAAAACAAATTCTGATCCTTTTTGGCCTTGACCATAACATTCTTGCCCTTTAATATCCATTACATCGAATCTATACAGCTTCCATGAAATGATTATAATATAATATTACCAAGAAATAAATAAGCCAACAACGTGTATTAACAATAATTGTTTGCGGGTTTTATGAGAAAAAAATATGAATTCATGGTTATATTTTTTTTTTTACTATAATGCTATGAATTAACATTCTAATCGTGCGTTTGTGGAATATTTATAATATATTTTAAATTTTTAAATTAATAAACGTCGTTCTTTTGGAAAACATGTTTTTATTCCAACATCAAGAAGAGTAAGAAGTCGTAGAGGTCCATTCCAGTGTTCAACAGTGTTATTTTTGATTAAATTTTTGCGACATCCGATAATGATTATCGCATTAAACATGGATATCAATGTCAATATACGTCAAGCATACCATCGCGACAAAAAAATGTGATTATTGTGAAATTCCCGCGTAATTATAAAAAATCCTGACACGTAAAAAATGTAACGATTAATCTTAATGACATTTTATATTTAGTGAACAGGAAAAGTTATGAATTATCCTTGAACGACGAATTGCATCATTTTTCAGCATCAAATAGTTTGAGAAACGCTGCTTCATGCAAATTAATACGATTTTTTCAACAAAATCAGTATAGTTTTACACATTATTTTTAGAAACTACTCGTCTTGGAAATGCAACATTCAACTACATATATTTTTTCTGAAAATCTAAATATGCCATTTTTTTACGATGAAGGTCAATGAGTAGCCGTTTCATTGCGCAGTGCTCAATTTTTAATGAATTATATCACGTCTGTAAATATATTACTCAGGTTCATTATTCGCACTAACCATGATGATGGCGTTTCTATAATCAAGGATTCGAAATCGCGATTGAATGCTAATATATATTTAATTCTAATCATTTTTTTCTATATATATATTTCAATAACTATTTCTTTTAATATTTACATATAGTAGATTAATTGGGCCTACAATTTTTGTCCTAATTAAGCGAAGTTTTAAAAATATAATGTACATTCAACCCTCTTATAGCGCTGAAATACGCTATAAAAAAACCCGCCCCATAGAAAACTGGGCGGGACAAACAAAATTTGGGGCTAGGTTTTTTTTATTTATATTTTATAATTTGAAAAAAAAGTAATACATCAAACATTTTTCTATTCACATATTTTAAATCAGTGATATCCAACCTTTTACATAGCATACACCATTTTTTTCAGATGCGGCTTACGATTCAAGGACCTTATTCGGAAATTAATCATGTCTGAAGCATTCTGTTTAAAAAAGCTTGTCAAATATTTATGTGTTCTTTACTTTTCTTTTCTTCACTCAGTAAAAATGGGTTTATTGACACTTCCAATAACTTAAATTCTGATTTTTAACTGAGATATTAATTAACCTATCCGTCACGGTGGCTCGAACAGGCGAATCTTCCGAAGGGGTTCTTCTATCAGAGAACCCAAGCATTACAATTCAAGATATTTATGAATTCTTTATGAATATCTTGTCATTTTTAAATAAAATTGATTATTCTAAAATTAAAAATAGTTATTCATGATCTCTCGCCGCAGACTGGGCTCCCGCCGCACGTGTCAATCGTACGTTTCACTCGCGCTCGGCACATCGTATGCGAGCGAGAAAAAACATCTCTTCAGTGGCAACGGAAGTGAATATTATAGTTTCTTATTTTTTTTCGCAATCGCGGAAAATAAATATCAATGATTATTTATAATATTTATTATTCGGAATTTTTTAATATTAATATTTAAAGAGTTATTCAAGAAAAATCTAAAACTTGGGGTCCCCAATAGACCCCATTATTTTAATAAATTGTTGCTATTTACCAAGCTAGGAAATAATATATCCATGCCGTGTAGTTTCGAATTTAGATCATTGAGATGATTGGTAACATCACAATCAAATAATCAGTTGTCATCCAATAGATTCATTCATTAGGTAGTTCAAGCTGGTATCATTAGCATTTTTAAATTCCCAAAATTTACTTTACTTTTACCGTCAACATAAGATGCTGCGTATTTAAAATGTTTCCACACAGTACCTCTTGGTGTGTATGCAGTAATATTTTAGTAAAGTATTAGTATGTAAAAATGTAGTGCCATTGGCTGTGCCTATCATTCAGTCAGTGCACACACTGATGTCCGTCAGTATACACACTGATGTCTATCACTACACACATAGAATTTTTGGAAATGATTTCAGACTTGTTGAAAGTTGATAGAAGACAGTGGATCGTGTTTTCTAAAAAAATTACAAATAATTATTTAACAATAAAACTATGTTGAATTACAAATATTTATTTAAATTAAAAATCTCTATTAAATAATTTTCTATTTATACCCATGGACTGTATTGTACATGTATATTTCATCTTATTTGTCCGGATTTAAGATAATTAAATTCGCTATTTACAATGTCAGAGGACGTTCACCTGCTTTGCAAACTAATGTCAACATTGAACCATCACCATCGCGTTATTATGGAAAGATCGACGACTGAATGGTAGATGAATGATGTTAATTAATTATTTAAAAAAAAAAATTCAATTCCATGAGTATGGTCTCATAATTTACAGTACATTGTCTCGCAAATGTATCAGACATTTTAATGTAAAAAGGCATTGAACGTATAATTAAATTGCACAAATACGCTTCGACACGTTTGATTGAATCATAATCATGAAAGATCATGTAAATCATGAAAAAAAATCTCACATTGTGTATATTATCATATTAAGAATGTGCGAAACGTTCCTTTGGTATTTTCTCAAATATTTTTTTATTTATCATTATTTAATGATATAATTAGGAAAATCGAATGATTTATCAGATAATAATATCGAGGTATGCATTTATTTTATATTCCTGCACATTTTGCGTTGCTGCGTTTTAAAGTATCGGTTCATTGTCCTCTTTAACAGGTAAAAATCAGGTTGGACCAGCTACCAAATTGTTATCCCATAAAACCGTCTGCATCGTGCATTTTTATTCTTACAGATTCCATGGAGGAATTGCAGGGAGGCGACATCACCTTCACCGACATGGTGGACAAAGGGAGTGACCTGCACTCTCCCGTCAAAGCCTTCTATGAAGGAAGCACGCTATTTTTGACCGGGGCCACCGGATTCATGGGCAAGGTCATGATAGAGAAATTGCTCAGGTAAATGTTAATTTCTTGTATTTCCCGGGTTTCTACATCGCGGTTCACGTCGTATAACCTGCATTGTTTCCTAGATATTGTAGTAAAGTGCATGCATAATATGACCGTTGATGCATTAGTGTGAATCGCAATCTGCAATGCATTATACTTTATAATATTGAATTATATCGACGGTTGATGCAGCCTTGATCCAGATACTCGGGCTGTCCGTCAGGTTTTAGACGTCATGAGATATGGCGATTTTGAAACAATGCATAGTTTTCCCAATTCGTAGTTTTCCTAATAATTTTCCAATTGTTTACGAACAAATTTAACATTATTTAATTATGTTGGGATAATGGGTTATCAATATGACGAATTAAACAGTGTTTTGATTGTACAGTATAAAGAAAGTCCTCGACTTATGCGTTTAATTGGTTCCGAAAGGTTTTCGCGTAAGTCGAATAATCACATGTCGAGGAAAACCACAAATCATTTTTTAATTATTATTTATCTATATAACTAAATGATCGTTCAGGATCAGGGTATTCACTTCTGTTGCCACGGGCGCGATGTTTTTCCTCGCTCGCATCCGGTACGATGTACCGAGTGTGAGTGAAAAGTGCGATTGACACGTGCGGCGGGAGCTCAGTCTGCGGCAATACCACGCCGGGTGTGCGCGTTATTTACGACTCAAATTAGTAGAAAAATCTAAAATATGGACCAATTTTTGAAGCTTATCATGAATAACTATTTTATTCTTAGAATAATTCTTTCTTTTTTAAAATAAAATTCTTGAGGTCTATTTTACATTTTAAGCAGACCCCCTTCAGACAACGCGCTTGGTTTCGCGCCGCTGTGAGGGCTCGGTTAATTAAATTGTAATAAGCTCATCCCTCAATAAATTGAGGGATGAGCTTATTCCATACTCATGATAGATATTGGAATTTCACTTTAGACATCACCAATATTTTTAACAGGTTTTTCAGTGGCCCGCCGATAGTGTCCGGCGTCTGTGTGCAGAACTATAATCAATAATATAATTATTGATCATTGAGTCGCACACTATTATTTTAATTAATATTTAATATTTTCCAATTTTTCCCCTTTTGGCGCACTTAATCTTCCAGCGCTTGTGTGCGCCGCACAGTCTGGTTATATGGACAGCGCACCCCTTGTGGTGCTCTTTCCAAAATTGGATTAACGATTTTCCGTTCTGTCCATCAATAGCTTTAACTGCTTGCCTAAATCTATTTTGTAGGTAATAAATGACGAAAATAGTCTTTAAAAAAATCTTGGGTCTTCCAGGCTCTTAAAGGTTCGCTGTGATATATTATAAGTGGTTTGATTTTGCAATCTTCAGCGGCATTGCCTTAGTAAAGGTATCTCTAAAGACCTTAAAATCTGGTGAATCCTGCATTTTTTCGAATATAAACCAATCTCATCATACGCTAACAATATTTAATGAAAAAAAGTCAGAGAAACAATAACATCCGAGTCATCCGAAGGGGTCTAGCAACGAACCTAAGCATTTCAAGATATTGATGACTTCTTCATCAATATCCTGACATTTTTTTAAAAAAAAAAAAAGGATTAATCTAAGAATAAAAATAATAATTCATGATATGCTTTACAATATGGTAGATATTTTGGGTTTTTTAACTGATCAATAGCACCCCAGATGTCTCACCGTAGACTGAGCTGTCTGAGATGTCTCACCGCATACTGTCCCGCCGCACGTGTCAATCGCACGTTTTACTCAAACTTGGCACATTGTACCGGATGCGAACGAAAAAAAAACATCGCGCCCGTGGCAACAGCAGCGAATATTGCTGTTTTCATTTTTTGCGAAATTGCAGACAATGAAAGACAATGATTATTTATAATATTTATTCTTTAGACAAACGTTTGAGACATGTAGGATTTATATTAAAAGAGTTGTTCGAGAAAAATCAAAAACTTGGGGTCCCCAATAGACCCCATCGGCACGGCTAGGTTAAAAGTATATTAAGCAAGTCGTTTACGACGTGAAAAACGATTGTAAAATTATTTATTGTTATGAAGAAAATTTAAAAAATATATATTGTTAATAAAATGTATATTATATCCATATTGTAATGTACTTATTACTTAAAAACGGATATAATTGAAGAGTTGCATTCGTATTTGACCGTGAGATGTTTAAACCAGTTGATTTTCAAGGTGGATTCATTTCAACCTGCAACAACGTATTATTTCATCTGTTATATCACAATTCTGTGATTTCATTTAGATAATAAAGCTCAACAGATGCATTTTATAAACGTTTTTTGTAAATAATACAGGTTTTTGAGATACTAATAGTTGTATTAAAGTTCCCAGCATAGAAAAAAAATATTAGCATTATCGTGACTAAAAAAAAAAACATTAAATGCCTAGAATAATTAATGATGGCTTTTTATTCATAATTTTCATACCACACTGTATACAAACAATGCAAACTATATTATTATTCATGTTTTTTTTGCAGATCTTGCCCTGGCATCGAACAAATTTACATATTGGCACGAGCTAAAAAAGGCAAAGAAATCAGCAAGCGTTTTGAAGAACAATTTTCAAATCCCGTAAGTCTAATTTTCTAGAAAATACATATTATACAAGTTTTTCACTTCAAATTAACCCTTTTCCATTTCAAATTAACCCTTTTGCAAATCAAATTAACCCTTTTGCAAATCAAATTAAACATTTTTAGGACATTTAAAAGAAAAAGGTTTTATTTGAGATGCAAAATGGTTTTTTCAAATGCCAAAGGGTTGATTTGAAGTGAAAAACCTATATATTAGTAATATATATTATTTTTTTAATTTAGCTGTATGATCGATTAAGACGAGAGCAGCCTAATTTTATGTCAAAATTGACGTTCATCCCCGGCGATGTCGGATTAATAGGATTAGGAATATCCAAAGACGATTATGAAAAAATATCCAAAAAGGTAAATCAGTTGTTTGTACGAAATTTCTTGTTTTATTTTAATATTTATGATTTTCAGATTAATATTATATTTCACATTGCGGCCACTGTGCGATTCGATGAACGATTGCAATTGGCTGTGCGAATTAATGTGCGAGGAACACAGGAAGCGTTATTGCTTGCAAGAAATTGCATTAATTTGAAAGCGTTTTTGCACGTGTCGACTGCATTTTCGAATTGTGTCGTCAAGAACATCGACGAAAAGTATTTAAACAATCATCATATTTTTTAGCTTTTCAGCAATAATATAATAAATATTGAAAATTTTAGGTTTTATGATCCTCCGATCACAGCGGAAAACGTTATGAATCTCGTGGAATCTCTTGATGAAGAAGTGGTGCATAAGATTACTCCAACGTGAGGATTTATTTATTTATTTTTAAATATACATAATTTTCATTTTGTTTATGTTTATGAAATATAAGCGAGTCTCCGAACCTTTAATAAGATAATATTTATCAATAAACCCAATAGATATCTCTCGTTTTCATAAAATAATAATTCATTTGGTTTTCTGTTAATTACTAAGATAATTCCGATCCCCTTATTTTTTCAAAAAAAAAATAACTGTATATTTTTTTAGTACATTGAGGTCGAACCAAGAAAATAATAATAATCATCAATTTTTTTATTATGTAATTAAACAAAAATAATTTTTATTTACATAATTAACAAGACTATCGTTATAAAAAAACATGTATTTTTCACGATATCAATACGAAACTTTTCTTTTTACCTCCACTGACTGACAAACAACAACACTCGTTCATGTCGGACACTAACGACCACGTGTCCTGGGCATATAGAAACGTACGAATACGGTTCTGTTGGCATATTTCAGCTAACTAATATTTTTTTATTAAGAGAAATGTGTGTGGGTTAGTGTCCCGATCTAAGGACGAGCCACCACTGATCCATTATTAGAGAGATGATGTTAATTAATTTATTTATTATCTGACTTTATATGTACTTTTAGATTATTAGGCGAATTTCCAAACACATATGCATATACAAAGGTAATAGCGGAGAATGTGATCAAAGAAATGTCCAAAGGTTTACCCGTGGCAATGATCAGACCGTCTATTAGTGAGTATTTCGTTTTTAAATTCACTCGTATCGTACGTTTTTTAAAAATTATTATCTTAAAACAAACATTTCAGTCGTTGCGACAGCTAAAGAGCCTGTTCAAGGATGGATTGATAACATATACGGACCTACCGGAGTAAGTTAACGTCGAAATACATTTTATCGATATGTAATTAGAGTCATTATTGATATTTATCATATGTCGTAGGTTGTTGTTGGCGCAGGATTAGGATTATTACATACGCTACATTGCGATCCGGATGTATATGCCGATATTATCCCCGTTGATTATGTTATTAACGCTTGCTTAGTCGCTACATACGAAGTATGATCAATTGATTAATTAACGTATTTAAACGTTAATTTTAATGGAATTATATCATTTTAGATAGCTAGATTACATGAGAATCCGAATAAAGAAAAAATTATGCACGTTGAAAACGATATGCATGCAGAAGAATCAACGAAACACGCCGTTCCTATATATAATTATGTCAGCTCGACACAAAAGCCAATAAATTGGAGTATGTTTTTCATTTATAATCCTAGATAATTTATATAATAATTCTAAATGATGTGTTTTAGGAAGTTTTATGAGTTATATTGAGAAGTTCGGATTGGAAGTTCCGACGATGTTTGCGATTTGGGTGTATAATTTCAGGCTAAATAAGAATTATATGTTGCATATGCTATACGTATTTATTTCTCATCTTATACCGGCTTATATTGTGGACGGATTAGCATATTTATTTTCTAAAAAACAGCCTAGGTAAGAAGAAAATATCACATTATGAGAAATATGAAGAGAAAATAATTTTATTACGATATTTTTAGATTAGTGAAAGCTTACGGGAAGATCCACAAATTTTCTCGAGTGATTGCATATTTTTGTACGCAAAAATGGTATTTTCACACGCAGAATACCCAAGATTTATGCAAAACTCTAACACCTGGAGATGAAAAACTGTTCGATTTTGACATAACGCATCTCAATTGGGAGGAATACTTTTATACATACATCCGAGGAATCAGAGTGTATCTAATTAAAGACTCTCTCGATACAATCGAACAAGCAAAGAAACGGTATCGACTCTTACAACTCGGACATTACACTCTATGTACAACTACTCTATTGGGATTATTACGAATTATATGGCTCGGAATTCAATTTGTACTATAAATATCGTCGAGACTCATAATTTAGCCAATTTTTTAATTGTAAATTTATTTAATTTAATGAGATATGTGAATATATTTTATGTTTGAATAAACATTAATTTTGATCGGTGCATTTCTAATATTCTATACCTTAATAATATATCAATTAATGTATCTCTTAATAACCTAAGATACGATTTCAATCAAATTTATAATAAATTGTGTCAAAAAATAAATTATACCATTATCGCAATGAATATTAACTGATTATTTACGAATATTTTGACACAAAAACTATGATTCCATAAAATAAACTATTTTTTGTATGAAACGCACAAAATTATGTGCATTGCCACAACGGAAGATCTCTGAAATGCACAAATTTGTGCACACCGTAAACAACGAATTAAGAGTTTTATTTTTAGACTGCGCCAGACTAACTGTTTAATATTTTACATATTAATATATCATAAATTAATCTTTTTATTGCCACACACTTAAATTTAAAAATATTATCAGCAAACTGTGCAAATATTCCAGTTGTATGATGATCATGAGCAGTCATATTATCTTTAATGCAAAGCACATTATCATAAAATTAAATATACCAGACGGAAACACAATTAGGAACACAACAATTCATAAATCAAAAAGAACACGAGATAAGGAAACTCAATTTGCAAACCATCTCAAAAATGAAATCCACGACAAGTGGGATTGTTACCTAATTATTAATTAGATGAATGGAGTATTACAATGATGGCGGCACGGGAGGAAGTTGTATATAAAGTTAAGGCACACGAACAAGGTATTGTTTGAATTTAACATTATTTTGCGTTGGAAATTCATCGTTTTACTTTAAATTATGTGATTAATATTGTGAAATGAAGTGTTATATATGTATACAACAGTGTCTCTCAACATTACTTGTGCTATGCCCCACTTCAGCGAAAAAATCGGCATGCCACTCTGTCATAATTTTATAATTAATAAATTTCGAAAAAAAATTGATGACTGATTAAAAAAAAATGGCTTAGCTAGTGTTGCCATCTTTCTATCAAAAAGTGCAATGAGTATGAGCTAAGTGTATGTCCCTCATTAAAAAACACTAATATATAGCATCATAATCAATTACAGAAATTAAATCCAAAA
>JAGXCT010033542.1:0-16439 GCA_022495035.1 Philopotamus ludificatus | reverse complement strand
ATGATCTCAAACACACGTCCGATACATGTAAATTAAATTTTAAATTAGAATCAAACAAATTTATTGCATTTGCAAATTTGATATTAAATTGCGGAAGTCGATCGCGTCATTAAATAACGATATTGTCAATGGGACGGTTGCGCTTGTTTGCCGCGGCAAAAGCTGCTTTGTCAACTCGTTAAAAGCTCCAAAACAAGCAGAGCGTGGATCCCCCAAATGTCCAGGAAATTGCCGACCGCATTCAATGGAAATTATTTTGAATTATGTGTTTGCATGAAAAGAACGGTCAATTACGTATGAAAATGAATAAACACCGACAATGGAATGGAAAGCGCCAATCGGCCGTGCATTTCGAGGATTAACGCGCCAGAAAAATGAGTACGAACCCGCTCAATAATTGGCACATAAATCAAGCGGCGATAGCAAATCTGTTGTAACCCAACAAACGATCTCCATATAATTTATCACGTCGACAATGGGGAGCATTAAAATGATTGACGTCTCTATGTGTGCGAAGGCGGCCTGTTGCATTCACCGACTGCTTGGAATAACGCCGAGATTAAATCAAGGCGATGGTAACGATGATAGAGTGTGAGCGGATCAATCTGCTGAAGATTGCTGAAACACTGCCGCTTTGTTTTCTTAGCTCTAGCTGTGAAGATTAATCAATTTAACAGGCTGAAAATTTGATCAACATACACATTGTTTTAATATAAAAATTAACGAAATTTATGTAAGATAACAAAGTAAGATCAATTTTATATGTAAAGATTGATGAAACGTGGTAAAAAACCATGGGGAGCCTTTACTCTCAACGGGGATAGAAATGCAAACACATTGACATATTTATTAAAGAAAATGAAGTCGGTTGAGGGTCCTTGCGATAGCTTGTCTGTGTCGGGAATGCTGAGGCGGAGTCTGTGTCCAGAACGTCAGCGATTATATTGGTCAGCTTGCCCCTTATTAATTAGTCGATGCGGTTTGCCATAGGGAGGACGAGGGAATGTATTCAGAGTAGTCATGGCGGCATCCGTGTGTAGCGCAACAAGATGGCGACCACATTTTACGACGAAGCGGAATGCGGGAACGTCTTAACATTTCGATCACTGGGGGCCGCTGGACGCTTTGCCAGTGGCGTTAATGATTATTTTGTTCAAGGGGATGATGCCATTTTATCCCGCTTATGGGGGTATATGTTACTTATTATTATGGGACATATTCCAATTATAGCGCTAGATATTATTTTGCACGTATTGGAATAACCGCCATAAATTAATCAACGTTGCATTTATGATAGAATAGTTCAAGGATCAAGATCAGTAATGGGCTTGGGTAATATCAAAAATGTTATGCAGAATATGGAAAGAAAATTATTTTATATATTTATAATAGAATGTCCGAAAAAGACCATTTTACCCCTTGCCGCACGCGTCAATCGCACGTTTCACTCGTATTAGGCACATCATACTGGATGCGAGCGAGAAAAACATCACGCGCGTGGTAACAGCAGCGAATATTGTTGTTTTTAATTATTTTTTTACAATTGCAGTCAATAAAGTAAAATGATTATTTATAATACTTATACTTTAGACTTTTTTAGACAAACGGAAAAAGTTGGGGACATGTCAGATTTATATTAGAAGAGTTATTCGAGAAAAGCTAGGATTTCCTAATAGCACGGCTAGGTTAAGCGATTTACTGAAAGCCGGCAAAAAAATATATAGATCAAAAATAATTATTAACGATTTTCTTGTCTTAAATTTATTATAAATTGAAAAAGTAATTATTTTATATAATATTATTTAATTTAAATTTAGATTTATTAAATATAATATGATTTTTTTATACATATATAATTAAAATTATCTAATACTAGACTCTTTGGCTCTATGGCTCTTAGCAAAGAATAGCTAACTTTTAATTAATTTATTATATTTGTTCCTTAAAGCTTAAAGAATTCACGCCTTTTACATTTAGACAAAATATATTTCGTAAAGTAAAATATTAGGTTTCATTTGGCCTCGGATTTTCTTCTACAAAATTAAAAAAAATATGATTAATATCATTTTGTGCACAATTTGTTTTTATTTTATTTTCAGGAAAAGCTCAAAAAAAAGTTAAGTAATACATCATAATTAACAATTTAAAAAACAGTACGTAGAATACTCCATAGAAAATCCAGTGTCCAATCATGGGATGTATAAAAAAAATTATTGACAGAATTAAAAAAGTAAATATTGTTAAATTAGAAGAAAAATATTATTATTATTATATATATTTCGGTAATGATAAAGAAGAATATCAATAATTTCAGATAATAATGGATATAAAAATCTAGATAAATATTTCAAAAATCAATAAAATAATTGAAGTCTAATGAACTAAGTTTAATCAGTAGCCGTTATTAAGTTTATTATGTTAAAATTAAAGAAGAGAAAAAAAGTAATGTACAGAGAATGAAGCTAAAGGTCGTTAAGAGGTTCAAGTTTAAGTTTTTAAATTATTTGAGCTAAGTTGAAAATGATTTTAAATAAATTGGGTAAAAGAAAGAATTGTTTGTGTTATCTCCTTTTCTATTTTTTAAGGAAGTAGAACAGTTTTGAGTAGTGGAATTCTATAATAGAATTGGGTGTATATGGGGTGATTGTTAGAGAGAGAGAGGATTTTAAGATCTAAAATATTATTTTAAGTACATGAAAGCTCCAAAGTCAAAATATTTTGCTATAAAATAATCAATTAATCTCTATTGTACGTAGATATTTTTTATCGAGCTTAAATCAAGCGAATTATGATTAGAATAATTTTATTAAATTGTTGGGATAAATTGCAGAAAATATCTACACACATTTATGTTTGTATGTACATAAGAATTTATGTTTATACGTTCCTTTCCGTCTATGGAATTTCGCAATCCAATACCGGTCAAATTTATTTCCTTTGAACTGCCCGTGTGCAGATAATAGTTTTACCTTAATAAAAACGGTGGCGAATTTCTTCTCGAGTGACCTTCGCGTTTCATATTAAAGGATCAAAAAAATAGCCAAAAAAAGGGACCCTCGCCGTGAGGTCGGAGAGGTAATAAGGTGGAATTTTGAAACCGATGGACCGCAAAAGGTACGGAATGAGCAATGAGGGAACGGAAGTACCCGAGATAACAAGACCGATTGTGCTTCGCCTTTTGTTGCCAATTTATCATTGTTATGAATATGGGAACAAAGGCAATACAGAATTGATTGGTTCAAAATATATATATATCTACATAAAAAAATGGGCTATAGCCTAATCATAAATCTATGGCTTATATAACCGTTTTTTCGCCGACATTAAAAATATAATTGTTACGAAAATAAAATGAAATATTTTTTCGACCGGCGACGGGGTAAAAGTCGAAAGCTCGGATGTTACATTTGTGCAAAAAGTTTTAATCCAATTTGCAAGTTTGTCATTATAAATATTTGCTTTTGAAGCGCTTTCGAGTTTCTGGCCGATTACAAAACACAGTAAACGAATCGTTAAACGACACTGAGCGAGTTTTAACAATAGACACACTCTCGCACAATATCATAATATTTTATTTAAAAATTTGTACGCCAAAAAATTCCTGTAAATTTCACATTCACTGTGGCTGCTCATCATTCCAGGCACGTTTCAAATAAAATCCATGTAAGGTTCGCATGATAAATTCCCTGTTGCAAACTTTTGGCAGATAGCAAAACGCTATTCGATACAATCGTTTTATTGAAAATGTTTTGTGCTATAAAAAAATAATATTCAACATATCATAGAGAGCAGTGGTCGCCAAACACAATAAGGATGTGAGCTATTTTCGGAAATTTAAATTAAATAGTCTAAAGCAGGGGTAAGCAACCCGCGGCACGCAGGCCGCATGCGGCCCGACACACTTTCTTGTGCGGCCCTTCAAGATGTAACATTTTGACTGAAAGCGTGTCGTCTATATCTGCAAATATATACCAATTAATGGCAACTAAGCAATGCAAAATATGTCATTAGCCTAGCCGTGCCGATGGGGTCTACTTGGGACCCCAAGTTTTTGATTTTTCTCGAATAATTATTTTAATATGAATCCTACATATCACTAACTAGTTGTTTAAAAAACGTCTTAAAAATAAATATTATAAATAATCATTTACTATATCAGTGTGCGACGAGACATCATCGGGTGCGCGTGTCATTTACGCGTCATATTGATTAGTTAAAAAATCCAAAATATGAAGCGTATCATGAATAACTATTTTTATTCGTAGTATAAACCATTTTTTAGAAAAAAAATCAAGATATTGATGACGATTTCATCAATATCTTGACTTGAAATTATTGGGGTCTATTTTCCCTTATAAATATACCCCTTTCGGATGACGCGGTTGGTTTCGAATCACCGTGATGGGTCGGTTGAAAGAGCTGAATTAATAATGAAAAAAATCTAATTAGCCAAAAGCTAACAAACGAAAATAACAGATCTTTTGCAAAAAGTATAGCATAGAATTCAAGATGCTATGGAAAAAATCTCAGCAAATATTTTAATGTATAGGAAACCCTCCTATAACACGGTATCCAACAACATGATTCCGCTGTAAAACACAGAAAATAGAATATTTTTTTTTTGTAAATATATTGATCAAGATTTTCTCAATATCTTATAATGAAAAAATAGACCCCGTTTGGACGACGCGGTTTGTTTCGAGCCGCTGTGACGGATCTGTTAGATAGTCTTTATCAACATATTAATGAGTGCTTTCAGTATTTTTTATACTATGATTATTTTGTTAATAATGACATAATTTGAGTTCATCACTCACTGTTTGTATTATCATGTTTCTTACAAGCGGCCCGCACAACATTTTTAAATTTGTAGGTTATAAAAAAGGTTGCTTCATACCTGGTCTAAAGAATAAATATTATAAATAATCATAGTCCTTTACTTCCTACGAAATTCCGAAAAAAAAATTAAAACCGACGCATTGTTTCTTCTCGCTCTCATCCGGTACGATGTGTAAGTGCGAGTGAAACCGTACTAGAACACGTGCAGCGAGAACTCTGAGACGGCGGCGTGCCTCAATCTGCAACAGTTCCCGCGTCACTTGATGTTATATTGATTAGTTAAAAATCTAAAATAGCATTTTTTTAACATTTTATTCAATACCTCGGAGTCTATTTTCCATAGTGTTAGACCCATCAAGGACGCCGTTGGTTTCCGACAAGCGTGACGGATCGATTAAAGTGATGGGCGCTAGTAGTGTAAAGGTATTCTTATATTCTACTTGTACACATACAAAAGTGAGACCATATGGTATTATATCCATTGCTGACTAACATTCCCACCTAAACGGTGATACTAATGAGCGAGAGAGAGACGAGGTGTATAGCGCAGTTCCTATCCTAGTATATCGTCGACTGCTTCTCTATTTTACCTTGAAATTTAATTTATAACGGCAATTTGTTAATAAGCATATTATTGAAATTTAGTTCGAGAAATATTTTATTTCGGGGTGTTTTCGACAAAAAAATTACAAGCTTGCCTGACTTAGCCGTGCCGAAGGGGTCTATTTGGGTCCTCAAGTTTTTGTATAATATAAATCCTACATTGATGAATTCTTCATCAATATCTTGATGCTTGGGGTCTATTTTCTATAGTAAATAGACCCCATCGAGCAACACCGTTGCTTTTGAACCGCCGTGACTGATCGATTAAAGTAGCGGTCGCCAGTCGTACTTAGAAATTCATTTTACAACGACAATTTGTTTAGCATTTCTTGAAACTTAGTCCAATAATTAAATTTGAAAGACAAATTTATAAATATGATAAAATATCCTACGCAAGCTACCGGAATGCCGTTCGCGAGCGACCATTGATTAACAGGTTCTTCACATAATCATTATTTTTTCGTTAAGGATTTTTAAGCATTTAATTTTGGGGTCGTTCTCTTTCAGACGTGTCCTTGAATTGCCTATTCTTATTTAAAATAAAACAACCAGGGATGGTTTTTTATGTTCTTCCCTTGGCCGAACGAGCATACAATGACGCAATTGCGTCCCTTTATTGGTGCGTATTTTTTGTTGTTGCAAAGAAACAATAAATTCACAACTTTAATATAATTACAAAACTTGGGTGTTTACTGGACCATGTCTAGAAATAAACTAAACTCTTAATAAATAAATAAGAATACGTTCGGGTCTCTCTATTTTGAACGGCGTAATTTCCGCGCCAAAAAATCGATGTGAAAATTTGAGTATTTTACATGGCAATAATATTAGAATGAATTTCTGCAGCTTTAATTCAACTCTGAATTAATTAGTTTGATCAAAATTACCTCAATATTTTCTATAATTAATTGAAATCTTGAATCTCGCGTGCCATAAATCTTATATCAATTGAACAACCTTCGCATTAACGAGTGGCCGAGTTGGAAACAATGGGGAGCACTCCATTGTGCATTGTCTGAGTGTTTAAAGCAAATTTGTTTAGGGGGCTATATATCAAAACCCCAAATTTAGCATCGCCTTATCTATTAGGTTTACGGCAATAAATTAGAACGTAGTTTTAAACGGCGATTAATTTCTCCCGCTCGAAATGCGGTGAACGATTTTCAACATACTGCTAAAACATTGCTAAACCAATTAATGTCACGAGTCATATATTATTAGCGATTAGTTATGAATATATTTTTCTAGTATAGTAATAAGTTTTCATTACCCCATGACGTATATCTAATTAGCGTAATGTGTAATTTAATTAATTTTAATTATAGTTATCGTGGATGTATATAGTTTTTTGTTATTTTTTTATACTGATAAATAATTGAATGGCCATTTTTATATGAATAAAAGTTTTATGACAGAGACGTGCATTTTACGATTCTAATTTCGTTGAGTTTTTATTGACATTTTTATATTCTTTGAAATTTATTGGATTTGCACAATACATGAAACAAGTTTATTTAGTATCTTTATTAATAAAAAAAATACATTGACGTATACAAAAAAAATAAGATACTAAGTTAGATTAATCCCTTAATTCCCTAAAAATGCTTAAATGTACTCCTTGTATATTCAGGGATATTAATTTTCACGAGTTTTCAATAATCGTGCTTTTTGGAAAATCGGTATGTTACTATTATTTTTTCTTTACTTTTTGACTTTAATTTAAAACGTTTTTTTATATACCTTATTCCATTATTTATTAGCATTAGTTTAGTATGTTATTAAAAAAATGCTCAGCAATGAAAAGATGTATAACTTCATAACTAGAGATAAAAGTGTGAATAAAAAAATTGTTGGATCCTAGGGAAAGGTCTTAAACCATTGTCTAAAACGGAAAGATTTTTTACAAAAATGTATTCTATAATTATTTAAAACGCTGGAACAAAAGTATACAAAACAAGGAAAATTATATTTAAATTTTTTAATAGAAGAATTTTCTTTAATTTCTAATTTTTTTTCATTACTTCTATTGCCACTATGAAAAAAAATGCATTTTTATATAATAAAAAGTTATGTTGCATTAAAGAAAATATATTAACCGTTAATACGATATCATTTTCAAGGTCATGAAATAATTAATTCAGCAATAAACAGCACAAGGGGCCAATAAACATGTCCGGGATATATAATTAAAATTAATTTAGTATTTTTTCTGCTATTAGAAATTGATAACATAGTATACCTTGACAGTTTCAAGGTTTCACGTGTTAGTTGTGTTTGGCGTTTTTTTTTTTAGAAAAACTGAACAATGTAGTAAGGATTTTTATAAATCATCGGCTTTATGCCTCAGCCACTGTCTCTGAAAGTTTTTTATTTGTGTTTTTTTATTTCTGAAGATGAAAAATGATATAAAATCATTAGGTAAAACGAATAGTCATGTCATTTTTTGTTGCTTTCCGTGATGATATTTTTACTTTTTTTGAGCCATAGTAAAAAAAATGAAAAGGCCAAAGATTGAAGAGACATATTTGCTATATTTTGTGCTGTTTTTTATAAGATATTGAAATCAAATGTTATTTATATATATATTTATAAAAACATTTCTATGTTTATTTTATTTATTTAAGTAGCTTCTAACCCGGAGGTGGGTCTTTGCCACCTGGAGGACACTACGCGATATCCAGCAGAGATACGTCCGTTCCAACCCGGATGCTAGGACTGTGACGGTCGTCCTCCAGGTTATCTTGACTCTTCGAATACGGGTCAGGTAGCCAGCCATGAGCCCGATATAGATTTATTTAGTTGTTTATTTAAATTCGATGGATAAGTGACTACTAACTCAGCTCAGTTGCGATTAGCTTACATTATTGAAATAATATGCATGTTACCTACAGGCTAAAACACTGGTTAAGAATATGGTATTTATATAGATAGATGGTATCATAAGTTCAAAAGTAGGTGAAAGAAAAAAATCCAAATCAGAGGGAACTACAAAAATCGATGATGGAGTCTGATCTGCCTAAAACAATCAAGGAATTGATTGTGACTAGGAACAATCATTGTCACAAGACTTTGGATTTCTATAATCAACAGTCAAGGCCAATTTTAAAAGACAGGGATTTAATCTTAAAAGTCTTAGAATAGCTAATAATCATCTGTTTTTCCACTGTCTAGATATGAAACCGATCCGTTTTGTCACTGAGGATGAGAAGTACATTCATTGAATCAGGTACCTGTGTCTACCTCTGTGCAATAATTGGGTGAAAAATGTACTCTGTAATTGCTGGGATGTTTTAGGATTATTCCATTATGAATTACTAAATCATGCTTAAACAGCTCAAACAGCAGATACGTATTGTGCCAAATTAGTAAGACAAAAGAATGTGCCACTTAAAAAACAGGGGTTACTTTTGGAAAGAACCCACGACCACCGCACCATTTACTAATTTTCCACCTACAATAATAATGGACTCCTAAAATTAAATAAGCTATTTAATTAAAATTAAAGTAAATTATTCGTTGGCGTTGTTTATGTTGTGCTCGAAACGGTACGCAAAATCTTTAAAACTTCTTACTCTTCAGGTTCCCTCACCCTAAACATTTTTCTCTTTCTACCCTGTTTCTTATTGCCTCTACCATATTTGGACTCTCTAGTCCCTCCAGTAATAAATCCTGATCCACCAAACATGATCATAACAACAGGAAGCGCAAACTTAATATACCTAAATACAATCAATATCTTAACTTTAAGCTGTTGGACTCTCATCAGAAGCAAGGCTCTTAGAAACTTGAGACAAAATTATGTCACTTAAAATGGGACCTAATAGGTCCCTGCAAGGTCAGAAGAAGCGGAAACAACTGCCTCAAAAATGGAAACTGCCTCACCTATAATAGTACATCTTCTGGACGTACTAGGGACGTTGACTTCCTAATTAACAAAGAGATCAGGAAAAGCACATTTGAATTCAAAAGTTCATCAGACCGTGTAGCAATAATATATGTGTATGTGTGTACGTATATGTTGGTGTGTATGTAGGCTCTTACTCGTTGTGGGCATGGGCCTTACCAAACTCTTGAATGGCAGTTGAGGCCAAAGGAACCTAAGTCTCACACGTGACGTGAGGAATCCCCTTTCGTGTCCATACCGCGGGGACCCAAACCGTCTTGGTATGCGGTTTTTTGTAAAGAGTTTCCTTCTCTATATATATATGTATATATGAAAACATCATCGAAGGGAATGACATCCCGCTATCATAGAAAATGTTTAGGACTTAAAGATTGCTTAAAATTAATCATGTAAAGGTATGTAGAAACGCAGGTTTTGGAATCACCACACAGAGGTATGTAGCAACACTTAGTATCTTTGTCACTAGTAATTGGTGTAGAGAAGCGACTATGCCGGGCTAGGTTGACCCGGTTCTCTAGCCATCCAAAGGAAAACGCCGGGATATTTCCTTAAGCCGTTTCCCATCACATTACCGCCTTTCCCGGAATGTAACAGTGACAGACACGTTCAGTGTCGTCAGGATGACCCCTGGCCTCATTAGACACCGAGATTTAATTTCTTTAACTCCAATCCTTTGCCTGTTTAGGCAAGATGTTTTTTTCTGCAAGGAGATCTTAGGTATTGTGGTTGTCATGATTGCCTGTCAAAGGTAGTCTATCTTATACTGTCTATCTGTCTTACCGTGGGATGCGCCCTTCTGAAAAACTCTCTTTTAGTCTCTATATCAGTAATAAGATCCCTAGCCGTCCGTAGGTAAATGTCGGGAGTTTCTTGAGCCGTTTCCCACCACATGACCGCTTCCTACAAACTCCCCCCGTCCTTTCAATTCTCAGGCCGAAGTGGCGACGGAGAGAACTGTCAGATGGAAGCAATGCCACATCCGGCTGCAGTTTTAGACTTTTTTTTTGGATTTAGCGTCGGTCTTCGGCCCAAAGAGGGGCCCACCCCTCTGTAAGGCTATTGGATCAACCTGCACCAGGATGTCGGAGGAAACCCCAACAATGACGAGCACGCGAAGAATGACAAAGTAAAAGTCATATTAAATCATCATCATCATTGAGGTGATTGAAGATCGCATGTAACAAGGATTACGTAAAACAAAAAAAAAGATCTAGATTTAGAAGTTCATGCATTTCAAGATAAAAAAATACAGAACTCCAAAATCACTTCGGATTCGTATTAAATTAAAAAAACTTAAAATATTGCTCTGGAAATAGTGCTCTAAAAATGTATTTTTATCAATACATCCATAAATTTTCAGGTCAAAAGTTCAATTGCAAACATTGACGGTAATTTTCGTGCAATTCGCGAATAACAAGTCGAGCAAAATTGCATGAAAGCACGAAGCCGATTCGCTTTCGATTAAATTGTGCCTACAGTCACCGCCGACAAACTTTGTCTAAACTGCAAATATTAGTTTTAAGTTGCACACGTTTTCGCACAGGCTGTTGCAAAGCTCCCCCTCCATTTAATAAAGACGAAGCCTTAATTTAACGCTCGCAACGGACCGACGAAGTTGGCGCCAACACTGCACAGAAGTCCCCCCATCGGGATCGTGTATCGCCATTCCGGGAATTGGTCCCTAATGAAAACGATGGGATTTGATTTTGATGGGTTTGTCTCCGGGAAAGTCGAGAGATCAGACGATTATGGAATGTAATCTAATCCCCGGAGGATTGGAGGCGGTTGGCGCGTGACCCAGATGCTCCATGGATTAGGGACGGTCGAGCCGAGATACCTCCGAGGTACAGGCAATGGATTAGCTTATGTCAACTGCCTTTCATGGCCCATAAATACATACATACACAATCCGCAAGAGGTATTACATATTAAAATTTCAATTTACATTATCGCGTTTTAATTTAGAATATGATAATTGATACACGGCCTGTTTAAACATTCATCCAGTTCCCTGTCCAAAGTTACAGAAATTAATTAAACAGCGATCATTTGCGAAAGTGGCAGCTGTCACTCCCGCCGAACAAGATGCAAAACTTCGCCGGAAAATATCACCGACGACCTCTCGGAATATTACATTTATTCATAAATACACTATATTCGATCCTATATCAGCGAAAATGTCAAATATATATAAACGTCTCTATGTGTAATGTATTTGCATATTATATAATATAAGTCATAATATTATTAAAAAAAATACCTAAAAATTATAGGTAAAACGGAAAGAAATGTCATTTTTTCTGGTGCGTCACTTTAAAACTAGTTTGTCACCGGTTGCCGTCGAGTTAGCTCGTCATATTTGGTATCATTTTGGAGCACTGTTTTTACTTTCTTTATTTTCTTTGCCGTAGTAAAAAAAATGCAGAAGTGTGAGAGTGAAGAGACACATTTACGGTATTTTATGCCGTTTTTATTTGATAAGGGATTAAAGCTGAAAGAAGCTACACAGACTATCTACATTTATGGAGGTGTCTTGAAACTGCGTACGTGCTTTAGATGGTTTAAAAAATTCAACAGTGGTAATAGGGAATTAAAGGACAAACCAATAATAAGAAGACCCCTCAAAATCGATGATGACGCCTTAAATTCATTGGTGGAAGCTGATCCGCGTAAAACAGTGAAGGAATTGTCACATAACCTAGGCTGTCCAAAAACAACTGTGCAAGATCATTTTAAAAAGTTGGGGAAAAAATAGGCAAGGAACTTGGCTACCTCACGATCTCTCCCCAACGGCCTTGGAGCAACGTGTAACAATCTGTGCATCTTTGTTGTCCTGACACGAAAGAGATTCTCATCCCCAGTAATATTTCTCAGAAGAAATGGGTCCTTTACAGTATGCCAGAAGAAAAAAACAATGGTTATCTCCATAACAGGCACCTGTGCCTTCTTCTCGGCCAACATTATCAATGAAAAAAGTTATGTGTTTGGTGGGATATTTCGGGTATAATTCATTATGAATTATTAAAACCTGGTCAGATAATTACGGCAGAGTTATACTGTGCCAAATTAGAAAGATTAAAAGTGGAGTTATTAAAAAAACCATTTGTTCTGGTTAACAACAACATGAGAATTTTACAGCATGATAATGCAAGACCTCATGCAGCAAAAATCATCTAGGAAAAAATAAGAGAACTAGATTTGGAACTTCTGCCACATTCACCGTTTTCACCTGATATAACACCTTCCGACTATCATTTATTTCTTGTACCATTGTAAACATTTACTTCTGTGATAAAAAATGGAATAAGCCGAACAGGTGAAACATCACCTGATTCATATTTTAACAGTAAACCGCCGTAGCTCTACAAAAATGGAAATTCAAAAAAGCTGCCTCAGCGTTATGGAGGAAGATCCTGAAGGCGATAGAGGAATTGATCAACGTTGTACCATCTGTGCGTCTCTTTTTGTCTCGGTATGAAGCCGATCCGTTTTTGCAGGAGAATTGTAACTGGAGATGAGAAGTGGGTGCTATATAATAATCCTGTACGAAAAAAACAATGGCTTTCTTCCGGAGAAGTACCTGTTCCAACCCTTCGAGCATTAACCCCTTGTGTGATTTGCCCGAATACAAGCGATTTGCCCGAATTGGATTCGGGCACATCGTACACGAAACTATTTATAGTGATTTGCCCGAATCCAGCTCGGGTCATTCCCCCACCAGTTTAGAGAACGCATCGCGCGCGTTCAGTGACACGTGTCGTAATTTGATCTTTCGAGAACAATTACCCACTTTTTTCCAAGAGGTTGACCACAGAAGTGGTTAATCATAATAATAAAGAAGGTCCTTGTTTATTTGTGGTGGGATTTTTCTGGAGTTATACATTAGAATTGCTTGAAAAGCGAATGAACCAAGAGCTCATAAAAAAACGATCTGTTTTAGTTAACAGCAAAAAAAGGATCCTTTAACACGATAACTCGAGGTCTCACGCTGCAAAAATAATCCAGTAAAAAATAAGGAAGCTTGGATTAGAACTTTTCAGATCGTTAGAGCATACATTAAGAGGTCATAAAATTCGTTGATGCTCTGTTGCAGTAGTTTTTTCAAGTAGTTTAGTAATAAAAAAATACTTTTTCACGTGTGAATCAATGATACAGATATTTATTTGTTTTATTTTTCAAATAAATGATATTTTATTATCGAATAGTGCAAATAAATATAATTATTTGCTATTTTATTTCGTATGTTGCTCGCACATTGCAACTCTCGCCATAACTCGCCTATTTCAACGTGGTTGTATGCCATAACATAAAGTTATACGTTACGCCATTCCCGGATCGAGGCTGAAAATGGGTCTGAGCTTTGCCAAAGAGCTAAATTTCCCATTTCTTTGCACAATTCCAGCCATAACTCAGCTCTCACTTCAGATATAATTTGCACAGGTACAAACAAAACGACGCGCCGAAGTCTTCGGCGTCCCTGAGAGACAATAGACAAAGGATTTACAAAGGGCCCACTCCAGCCAACACCTGAGATTACAATTTGTCAGCGGTTTGCCGAAACGCGGATCGGTCTCCGAATAATGAGTGTTTTATTTTTTTTTTAAAATTCGGTTGACTTCTGAATTTAATCATTGTTCCCGGCCCATTATTCATATCTCATTCTTGTTAACATCTGGTCTCGATTTGCATAATCGAGTCTTTTATCTGCGGCCTTTGTCCACGCACGTGATCATAATGCCTTATTAAAACCAACAATGAGAAGAGATGATCGTTAATAATACGAAAAAAATAATTTAAACATTTAATTAATCATCTTTAGAAATGTTTAAATATTTTTATAAAAAAATGCGCATGTTTGCAATAATTTGCATGGGTCTGTTCAAGTTTTAAATGCAATTAAATTCGGCATTAAAATGCAAATTCAAATATTAATTATTATTCAAAACTGATAATTTCGAATAATAATTAAAGCCATTTAGCCAAACACTAATGAAAATTCGTGGAAATAAAATTATGAACAAAAAGTTCGTGTTATCTCATTTCAATTTTACAAAATTTTCCGGTTAGTTAATCGAGAAAAACGATATTTTTTTCAGAAATATATATTTCATTATATTGTCTAAAGATCTATCAGTAGAAATTAATCAAAATATACGTTTTATATCTCTAAAAATGATATGTAATCATTTAAATATGTAGAATAATTATATATAGCCTGTTAAAGATCAATCTTAAATGAAATATTTTAATGGTTATTTAAATTCTCTAATAAAACTCAAAGAACTATTAGTTGAACTTAGCTGTCAACAGTAAAAGATCAATATAAAGATTCGGAAAATAATATAAACAAGGAATTTAAATTATATTTTGGGTCAGTTTTTGAGCAACGAATAAAACTTTCGTCTTCATAGTTTAGCCATGAAACTAAATAAGTTCTAAAAAAGATTGAAACAGGTAATGAGAAATAGGTCTTAGAATAAAACAATCCGAAGAAATAAAAGTCACAACAAGAGCTCTTATTTGTTTAGAGTGGGATGCAGTTGACTAGGGTCTTTAGGTCTTTAGATTAGGTCTTTTTAAAACCAAATGAAACTATTACAGCAAAATTATTTATCTAGATAAAATACAGACAAGAATAGATATTCTTAGCTATTGTGAAAAAAAATCGAGGACGGTTTGGAGATAAAATACAAGATGGCATGAGACGATTTTTTTGATTTTGGGAATTTAAACTATCTGGTACTTTTTAAAAAAATATATTTCTGTAAAGATTTTGTAAACCAAAAAAGTTTTGATGATTGATTGCAAATTTATCAAAAAATTGATAGAAGACTTAAATTAACACTAAATTAATCTCTCTTCGCTGGCCTTTTAAAGCAAGCAAAGGTTGGTTTGATTACTTAAGAAAATTATCAAACTTGCATAATCCTAAAATGATTAATCTTTAATGAAAACAAGATGGAAATCTATAGGAAACGATTGTCAATTTTCAAAGATTCTGAAAACTGCTTCTGGAATCAAAGGATCAGTGGAATCTTTTATCATTCTTCTAAAAACCATTTGATCCATCAATCTGAAACTCCTCGTGATATGAAGGGTTATTTTAGATTTATCAGTTTTTAACAAAGTAAATGACCAAATTTATTTATGGACTAATTCTTTCCAACAATAAAAAAATATTGCAAAGATATTAGAGTACAACTTCGAGCTATTTTGGTGTTAGAATATACGCCGGGTTTTCTTTTAGAATTTTAGACTCTGTTTAATAATTTTTTTGTCAATGTGGTATTATTATCTTCAAAAACTACTTCCATCTTACAACCTATTGATCCAATAGCTACATTAAAAGCGTATTATTAAAGAAAAATAATGTTCAACTCGTTCAAGAAACTGATGAAGGTGATAAAGATGACTTGTGGGTTTGGTGAAAACAAATATGATAAGACTATCAAAAACATTGATGAAGCATGGAATGAATTTAAATAGTCGTGCATGAAGGTATGTCCCAAGTAGGGCTTTCATTACCGGTTTACCGGTTTATCGGTTTACCGGTAAATCGCCAAAAATGCACCATCGGTAATTACCGGAAATGATTTTATCGCGAATTAAGGACAGATACAGGTATATTATCACGAAAGTTTATTGTAGATATACATGCTGAATAGGGTGTTTTGTTTTACAACTCTGGCAGCATTGATACACAGTTTGTTACTGGTCACTGGTGTGGTGGTCAACACAATAATAATTCACTGAAAAGTGAACTATCAGTTGAAACACTGACAAGTACTTTAAGTTATCTCCATACAAAATCTAAAATTACGAACTATATTAAATCAATTATTGAAACATTACCCGCAGTTATATCCCGGATGGTAGCTAAGGTTAGAATCTGTTTTAGCACGTTTTGTACATCTTATGATTTAAGAAAATTACTTCATATGAAGTATTGGGAAAATCTCCCAATACGATAAGAAAAATTGTCTTAGATTATGGATCAAAAATACGTAATTTATTAATAGACGATTTTTCAACAATGATAGAACGAGTATTTAGTGTTACAATGGACGTATGGACATCGATAAAAAATCGTCGG
>JAGXCT010033541.1:9330-43623 GCA_022495035.1 Philopotamus ludificatus | reverse complement strand
TCCTACTTGCCTGGACACAGTCGAGAGGGTAAAATCCGGTACCAACATGGTAGAAGATGTACGTCCAATGTAAGCAATGGCCAAGAGAAGGAAACTCTTCACAAAAAACCCCATACCAAGACGGCCGGGTCCTCGTGGTATGGACACGAAAGGGGAGCCCTCACGTCACGTGTGAGACTCCTTTGGCCTCGACTACCATTCGAGAGTTTGGTAAGGCCCATGCCCTCAGCAAGAGGTGATGATGATGATATGTGTATTATAGAGTAGCAAATGATGATGATATGTTTTTGAATTAATTAATTACGTCAATCAAGTGTTAATTCAATCAACATAAGTTGTAAGCATTAATTTTATCCTTAAAGATTTTAAATTCATATGATTTTCCTGCATACATTTATTAAAAGTATTTAAACACAGAAATAAAACTGTAAAATTTATTGCTCCATTTTTTGGGAGCGAAATCGGGGAGAAAACAGGGTACATGGGGGACAATTATACTCATCAAACAACTGAGAGTCATCAATTTTGGTTTCCCTTATATTTAGCTAATTAGAATTTACTAACTTAAAATTTCAACTTTTGAAAATATGCATAACTCAAATATTCATCATATTGAAATACATTATTTTTAAATTTATTTTGGTCGATTTTTTCGGCAAGTTCGGTTAAAGGTAAAAATTGTTCATCCTCTCGTTGAATTATTTAAAAAAGTTTTAAATAGGATAGAAATAAATAAATAAATAAATTAAGAATGTACATTAAAAATAAACACGACCACTTAGAAACGTAGAAATACCGAATTATTACATTTATTCATTACGGAAGAAATTAGAAAATTGGTTGCAAAAGACCCATTTTTATCTTATTTGATGCTATATAATTTATATCATCATCATTATTTGCCAGCCACGAGATGCTCACTCGCTGAGCGTTTCGGCCTTTCTAGACTCTGGAATAGTAGTCGAGACCAAGGGAGTCGATGAGGACCTCCCTTTTATGACTACAAATTATATATAATAAAATATGCAAATACAGGACTAAAAAAATAAATACAGAACATTTGTATTTCTTGAAAAAAAAATCGGGGGTAGGCTACTGAAATACAGTACTATCCCCAGAAAAAAGGATATTTACTTTATCTATATCTCATAATACAGTAAATCACAATCAAATCTAACGCTTGATGCTAAAAGATAGTGGCGCTGATATTAGTATGTATATTTATTGATTTTAAGAGGTTTTAAAGTGTTTTACAATGCTATACATGTATAACAAATTTAAATAGGTTTTAGATTTTAAACAGGAGTATTTTTTTTTACGATTAACAATAAAAAAAGGGTTTGTGCATATTAGAATATTTGACGATTATTTTAATTAAAAAGTTAGCCTCTGATTAGCAAAAACAGCACCGCGAAACATCTTGCAGATATCAAGTTAATATTCCGGAATAAATTTATGCAAATTGATGCGGATTTTACAGGGGTGTAGCGTAATTTAATTAAGGTAAAAATCACTTAAACGGGGGATGCATAAATATGAAATGGATGCCTCAACAAAAATCAAATAAAACGTTCGAATGGGGATAAAGTTTTAAATATTATTAAAAAAAAAGGCGTACATTCTCGCTGTTCTATCTGATTAATACGCAAAGTTTATAGCGGCTTTCGGGGGAGCTGGCTACAGAATTTCAAGAAAAAATAAATACCCACCCAATCTTTCTCGCAATAAAATATGGCGTAATAAAAATTCTCAAGTTTCCATTTAAATTCGCGATAAATACCGAGGGCGGGGATTACACGGAATATTGTCTATCCGGAGCTCGGGGATGAGGAAAGTGGTTCCAGCGTGCTGGGTAACGAAATAATTACGCGCAATTACTCGATGGGTAGACTGAAGCTTTTTTTTCAGGATGTGTATTGTCGAGAGAGGTGTGCTTTCAGTCAAAAGCACTTTGGAATCAGAACCGATGCTTCGTTAATACGCTAAATTGCGTATGCATCATCAGCGTGATGTAAAGACTAAGCTGAGGCCGTCAAATAGATCTCTCGCTGGGAAAATTCAAAGGGAGTTTTTTATTACCGCACATAAAAAGCGTGTAATTTAAGGGTGTATCGCTGATGTGGAAACATCGTTTATTAAAATATAATGGGGTCATGAATCCGGCAAGATGAAGACCAACATTTGTCAGCTAGACTTGCACATGTCGCTGACATGTTTGTGTTATGTGTGGCTTTGTCAGTTGTTGTCAACCGGAAGCGTCGTGCACAAAGCTGTAGCGAATTTTATTAATTCGGATACGGATGCGGGCAAACAATCCCAACAACTGCGATATTTCGCATGGGTTAACTCAAAATTTATATAACGTAAATAAAAAGCTTAACGCCGCAAATTTATACGTAAATGTTGATCATGGAAAGTGAATCGACCGCAAAAGCCGATACTTTACGAGCATCTTGAGTGGAAAAACCTGTCACTTCACTACGTCGTGTTGTTTATATGACAAATATGAATCAGGAATATGATGCTCTCTAAAACAACAGGTTCAGCTCCCCTCTTCCGCGTGATAAGGTGACAGCAGTGACATGGCAGTCGGGGACTTGGAGTGATGACACCCACTGCTGAAGGGATCCCCCGGCGAGACGAGCGCGGACTAAAAGGGAATGTGAATAGGTATGCGCGTAATGAATTGGGAATGTCTGGAACACCAGCTGCACCAATCAACCGAATTTAGGGTTATCGAATATCCACTAATGAAGAAAATTGGTTCCGCGCATTACCACTAGAACAGAAGCGTTCCGTGTACGATCTAAAAAGGATAACGTGTGTCGTGGAAATGAAATACGAGCTGGATGAAGTGCCACGTTATTGCTGCTCCGGTAGACATCAAGGTTAACACAATGAAAACCTGAAATAAAGAAAAGGTGAGCGGGATATTATTATTCATCATGACGAGATTAGGTACGGCAGTATTAATTAATAGTGTGGAATGGAACAGAGAAGGCACTCAAAGAACACAATACCCCTATATCCGTCGAGCATACAAAATATTTTCTTTATTGTTCGCTTTGTTTAAAGTGAGCAATAAATTACATGGAAATCTTGAAAAGCTCATACTTTTAACTTGTAAGGGAAATATAAATGGCGGTCACAATGGAAGCGTCGCGTAAATTAAAAATTTTCATTGAAGCATATTTTCTGTGTAATAAATGTACACCCGATTATCTTTTTTTGTGCGGACATCGTTTAAAATAATGAACCGTATATTTTATCTTAAAGAAAAGAAAAACGCACTCCGTAAAACGCACATTTCTATTGATATTTTTACACGGTTTTCAAATAATACGATCCACAAAATTATTATTTTTAACACGATTTATACATCTCTGTGTACATTGACGTAAAATGACATAATTTTATGTCACAATATGTATATAAAAAAAGTAGACAAAATGGCGAAATTGATCGAAGTTGTTTTAATTCACGAGGGATTTTCTCACGTATGATCCTGACCTAAAACGAGCTTTAAAATTCCAGACCTGCAGATTTGTATGGCTCGGTATTTAAAAAAATATATTGTGAAATAAAAAACATAGAAGTGGATATCCTAAAAATAAGATGTTCAATAATACAGGAGAGTAATAACAAACAAAAAGTATTAATTTGTCTTAATTAAATAAATATATAGTCAGCCCTCCTATAACAAAGAAATCTAGACCGCGTTATAGAAACCAAAGGCGCACAAATTTTGGGAAAAAAGATAGATTTTTGTTGAACAATGAGAGGATTTTGTTAAAAATGTCCCTATTCGGTTTCTACGTTCTAGGAGGAACTGTTGTACTTGTTATAAAAAACCGCGGTATAGCAGGGAGCGTTACATGAGGATTTACTGTATTTAAATAATATTTGGTATAAGTTATTTATTGTATTAATATTATTAACTTTTTTATATGGTTTTTAACACATATGAGAGGTTTATTTTAATCTTTAATGTTTCCATAAATCTTAACATTACTTGTTTATACGGGTTTTAGTGGAAAAATGTATTTACAAAAAGGGGTATTTCCTAGATCCTGGATTTTGTTATATACACCTATGCCTCGATTTACGCGGTACCCATTTTACGCGGTTTTACTTTTACGCAGTCAGAAAAAATTACATTTTTTTAAAAATGTATAGTACTAAATGTACCTCATACATTAGAGATCCCATTATGGAAAGATTTTACAGCGAGCAAGGGATAGTTAGTAAAATTTAAAAAAGTTACTCGTTACACAATCTTAAGATTAAGGGTAAGGCTGCTTCTGCCGACGAAAATGCAGCTAAGATATTTTTACCACAATTTCTGAAGATAATAAATGAAAATTGTTATTCCACGCACCAAGTTTTCAATTCTGATGAAACAGGACTTTACTGGAAAAAAATGTCCAGTAGCTATTAGCTATTAGCTCGAGCTATTAAATCTATTTCTTAATAAAATTATCTTTTCTTATGCAGATATATGTGTATATATAATGTACTCGTTTTACGCGGTTTTCTGGAACCTATTCCCCTACTTTATATGAAGTCTCGATTTACGCGGTTTCGATTTACATGTTTTTTCGAAATCGAGGGATAGTTGTATAATGTTGTGGCTTTATTCGATTAAAAGTCAATCACACAAAATGGTGGCTCGTGGGTAAAATATTTGGTGTATTTATTCAAGATACACTCGAGGATGTATCCATTAAATGTTTCTAGCGATGACAAGAGTTATAACTCATTTTACTACCTTTCGAAAAAAGAAAATCAGGTGTAATGTAATGAAATAATATTCTTATTGATTATCCTCATGTGCTTTGTTTGTTTTCGGACGTAGGCGATCAACCGGTCTTTGTCTTTTCTCCTTAAATGGGTCTATTTTTAGCGAGCTGGAACGATTCTGGGACTCCCAGCCTGGTCCAATTGCGAATATTGCGGAGCTACGACAGTTTCTTTCGTCTCAACCATCGTTCACCTTGAATTTTTTTTTTGCCTCGATGGTATGTAGAAGTCAATACATTAATCCACGTATGATGTGTCTGAAGAATTAAATTTTATGCTATTTACGGTGCCCAGAAATATTCGTTACATAATTCGATAGCACCACATTTGAAATGGTTCAAACAATGCAGAAGAACAGAAAAATGAGTGTCCTTAAATGCAATACATTTCGTTAGCTTATGTATTTAAATAAATAAACGTTCGGCTGATAAGTATTGAGCTCTGAAAAGCCAATTAATTGATCTCCGGCCGATTAGGTTTAAGTTTCAAAGTAATGAAGGTACCCACGTATTTTTTCGACTTGCTGGCTGTAATATTAGAGACCACGGGTCTAATAATTCTTCGCTTATAATCATAGTTTTGGTTTTTATAATATTAATTGCTACACCCCATTTCAAACACGCTTCGTTCTTAACACTCAAGCACCCGCTGTTTTCAGACGAAACTTACACCTAAACCCGCCATCTTTTTATCGATCTTGCGATTTTGCGCGGCTCTGTAAAAAATGCTTAATAACTCTTTTCCTTTTGGAGATAATTTGGCCAAAAAAGAAGTATTATACGTAAAGTATGCTTATATTAGATTATTATTAGAGAATATTTAGATAAGTAATACAATTTTCGAGCTGTAAATGATGATTTATTGTATTTTTTAGACAGTAAAATAAATAAATATCTTTATGTAGTATATAGGTAGTTTTGGCTTTGTAATAGGGATGGGACAGGTTGTACCACATAAATATTCCAAAAGTTATTTTGGAATGGATAAACAAAAATCTAAATTCGTTTACAGTCGATGTGTAAGTACTGGAAAGTTTTCGATCAAATAATCTAATATTTCAAGGACCAGTTTTAGCCAAAATAAATACATGTCATATATTTACAAACGGCACGGACAATGAATGAAACTGTCGAGTGTCAAAACTTTAAAGAAAGTCTTTTGTAGCGCATTGGATAATATGTTTTGTGTAGACGTTAGATGCAGGATTTACCGTTTACGAAAATTTCCGCACTAACGCGGGACCGGGTCCTTGAGTGTAAAGAACAATATTAGAAGTTTCTCAACACTTTCCGCCAGTATCGCCATGTTCTCTGCGAGTTAGATTGATAACTATACTTTTCCATAAATGTATCAAAGTGAGTTTCACATAAACAAGAGTTCTGAATACGTTAATCTGCTTTAGAAAATTGTTTCAATACGTGTCATTACATCAAAAACAAGGTTTAAAGTTTAGCCACGTTTCGCGAATTATTTTGCCACATCGCCTGAATGTTCATTGAAGTGTTTGGCAATAAGTCATTCGCGGATAAGGTTTTAGCGCGTGCTAAAAGGATTCGTGAAGTGTGTCACAGTCATGCTGGGTGTCGGCTTAAAAAGTTCACAGCGAAAATTGGGATGCCGGAGACAGGATTGAGGATCAAAGAAAACGAAACATTTGCGAAAGCATTAGGCAAACAAATAACGTTTTTTTTGCGTAACAAATCATTAGAGGAAAATGGAATAAAAATATTATTATCGAATCGCAGATGAAAATTTGATTTTTCATTGAATGAAATTTCCCAGCCGAGGATCATAAATCACTCAAATTGCGGCAATATTGGGCGCGGCCCTCCGCAGGGTTAATTATAAGAGGTCGATGCGGTAGAAAGTCGAACTAATTTGTTAGCATCATCACTTGTTTATCAGACGCGGACAATCCTGTTCTTTTTCAGGAGGATAAAGCCCGCAGTCCTCGGGGGCTCATCCATCATCCGGCCAGGTGGGGTGAACCATCGGCCCGCATAATCTGTATTTTATAACGATATGCGTTGTCGAACGACGGTCGGACGAAAAACGGCAAAACTGCAAAAACTGATGGATCGTCAAGATAAGTCTGGAAAAACTCGGGGCGGGTCCAGTATCAAGATGACTAAGGGATTCTGCGATTGATGTAGTGGATGATTGAACAAACAACGTTACATCTTATTTTCATATGGATTGTATATATATATATACATAATACCTCTGAAATTAGTGAACGGAAACATATGAAAATATTTGCTGTAATTGAAAATAATAAAAAAAAATATTTTCAGCAAAAGTATAACTTATGGAAAATAACAAAACAAAACCTCGATGTATCCGATATATTATACGATATGTCCAAAAGGTAAAAAGCGACCATCAATCAATCTACCCCTGTGTAAAAGCGAACGTGTATGGACATTGGGCTTGAATAAAACCGACCAAGATAAGTATGGAGTTATGTTTGCAGAGGAATATACATAAGCGAAATGAATAAATTTCGTATACATAAATAAAATTTCGAAAGAAAAATATTATATTAAAAAAGATTCGATTTTACAATGACAGTTTGGTGTTGAAAAATAAGTTTTGTCTTCGAGGCCGCTCCAGATTTCGGCGCAAAATAATATATTATTCAAGCAATAAAAATGCTAAGTACAAATAAAGACGAAATTGTTTATTCGCGCAGCCCCGCCATTAAATATTATGGCTAAATAATTATAGGGGTATTAAGGCAAGTTTAATACCGTGATACGGCGCACTTTAAAATTATAATGTTTTCATAGTAGCGCCATACGGGGATGCTAAAACAATTTAAATATTCGGCGAAATCCTTATTCGGGTGTATGGATTATATTATATGTAGGGAATTTCCGTTTAAACTACGTCCATTTTCATCTCGAAAAGGCACAATGGACTCGTGACGAAACACATTCTATACTGAACAGGGTTAGCCAATTGAACGACTTGGAAAACTCATCACGCCTGCACTCATTAATCGTTTGTGGCTCCCCCGACTTATATAAAGAATAATGATGATGGCCGCAATAAAAATAATTTCTTGTTCGGAAAATTTCACATAGTCATCTACTGTGGATATAATGAGAATGGATAAGTATACGGTATAAGTCTATCCATTTTCTTGCATGATAAACGATTCAATTCCGACACGTGATATTTTATACTAAATTTATATTTAACGATTGAAAAACGAATAAATAATGAATAAAATATTTTTTACACGATAATAAAAAACTAATCGAATTTTTATAAATCGCGTATGCTGAAAAATTTTATATTAAAAATTCTAGTATAATAACAGTGTTTTCAGTCGTGAAGATGACGGATGGCAGCTAAAATGATTTATAACTGAAACATCTCCATTGTAATTCTAGCCGGCGCCGATGGATCGTCGCAACTTTCCACAAAACGAACAACACAGCGCAAACTAAGTTTGCGAAGGAGATTTTCGGCATGAAAAATACACCACGACCATAATTACCGCAAGCCCTGTCAGAAAGGTTAACCCGTGAGAACCGGCCCCTCGGCACACCGAAACCAATGATAAATGATGAACCCTAGGCCTAGCCCTCGAACCAAGACGGATCTATCCACCTCCTCTCCGTCGGGATCCAGCCGAATGAAGATAAACGGCCATGGCGGGTTATGGCGTCGGTGCAGCCGGTAAAAACTGTTAACAAATTACAACCGCTTTACATCCCGGGTCGGTCCAGGAGTTTGGAATCAGGAGGTGGAGGACGGGGCCCGGGACGGGGCGACGCTGGCGTTCTCAAGACAAATGGCACGAAATTTATTTCGGGTATTTGTCGGAAAGACCGTTAGATTAATCTGGAGTGCAACCAGAAGAAAAGGCGACGCGGAAATGCACGACGTGTACATATGGCGTATGGATTCCAGAGGACAAAGAAAATCCACGCAATAAAATACAATACATTTCTTCCGGCAATTAATCAAAGCTTTGATTTATCAAGAGTGGTATTGAGCTTCGAGAATATGTTTCTCAAAACCACGATTAATCTATACCGTAGTTAAGTATTTTTCATTTAATTCTATAATGTCTATATACTTATAGATGAGGAATTGACATTTTGGGAAAAGTGATTATTATTGATTATATTCATTAGTCAAGGGTTCAGAATGAGATCCAATCATCTCATTAACATTGTCATTGTTAAGTTTAGAAGGTTTATGACCATGGGCAAACTGGTTCGTCCTTTAATAAGAATGCACGATTAGGCATCTTCTTCCAAAATAAACCAGTCTCATCTACATTAAATATTTGACTAGAGGTATATTCTCCATCTTCAATAATTTTGGACAATGACGAAATAAAGTTTTTTGCAGCATCTCCATCCGCATCAGCTGATTCTCCAGTGAATTTGATATTGTGTAAAGAATACCTTGTTTTAAAATTTGAAAACCAGCCGTTATTTGCATGAAACACTGTGTTAGATTCTTCGTTTAGTCTAGCCTTCCAATCTTTATGCAAACTAAGAGCCTTAGATTAAATCATTGAAGTGCTCAGATGGATGTTTTCTTGATTTTGATTACTTATCCAATAACACAAAGATTTCCCATTTCATCCATCACTATGCCGTGCCTTTTGGAAACAATTTTTGAAAAAAAAAAGATTTAAAAAAAATGTGCGATATAGCGAATTGTGCGAGAGTCGAATGTGCGAAAGCTGAGGTCCGCCTGTACATAAATAACATATGAATATATAAAAAAAATATTTGAAATTAAAACAAAACTCTCAACTAGTCATATAATTATTAATTATTAAACAATAAAACCGTGTTGAATTACAAATATTTATTTAAATTATTAATCGGAATCTTGTCGCAAACAACCCTTAAATAATTGGGATTTGGCCTAAACTGATAAAATAATCAAGGGATTGCTACAGGAACTCAGTTGTTTCTGGTCAACAGTGATAGATAATTCATTTTAAAAAGTAAGGAAACGAAATAGACGAAAAGTCTCGCGCGAACTTTCACCAAAGGTCATAGAGAAGCAAATAAACATTTTTTTTTATCTTTACTGTCTATGTATGAAATCTTTTCATAGAAAGATTATTTTTAAAGATAAGAAGTCAGTCATCTACACCATTCTGAAGAGAAAAAAACAATGATTTTCATGGAATCAGGTACCTCTGATCCAACATTAACTAAAAAAGATCTTCTTTTTATATTCTGTGGGATGTTTTAAAAATAAAACGTTGTCAGACTGTTACAGCAGGGGTATATTGTCCCAATTAGTAAGATTAAAGAAAGTATTGCTTTAAAGGCGACTAGTTTTAAGAAAAATCAAAGATCGAAAATGATAATGGAAGTCTACTATGTCTACTTTTAGTCTAAGACTCTAAGCTATGAGTTACTCTCATTATATATTTTTAAAATTTATTAAAAGAGATACTCATTGGGAAAATAAATAATAAGCATCTATAGGGTCTGATCTGATATCCGATTAAAAAAAACGATTTTTTTTAAACATTAAATACAGTTGTTTATTAATATTTTTTTTTGAGCCAATAAGTCTGGCCCACGAAGTGAAAAAGGTTAAAGTCTGAGAAACATTCGCTTCAAGATATAAATATCGAGCAAAAAATTAAAATTCCAGAATTCTACGCGCAAGATATTAAAAAAAAACTGCATATTCTGTGGAGGAATATCATAGATAACAACAAAAAAATAAGTTTTTAATTAAATACTTATTATTCTGCGTAACATAATATAATAGATTATTCATTTTTAATATGGGATCATATTTTACGGAACATATTATGATGATAAAATGTTTTACTTTAAAATATACCATATTCTGTACATCGTAATATGTCCCACCGTTTTTATCTTCAATTACCTAAACGTACATGAAAGATTGTCAAGCACATCACTCTCGTGACAGAGAAGAGGGTAAATTTTCCACAATTCTTGAATATCATCATTTGCGAAAAATATTTTGAATGGTGTTAAACAGTCTGTTTATTATAGAATTCGTATATGACGCGTAATCGATATGTATTTAATCGACATACAAAATTTCACCTGCAAAAGCTATAAATTTATTCCTGAAAGAATATGTTAAGTTTCTATCAGCATAAAATATTCGTTCTTCACCCTCGTGCCTGAAACAAATTGATGCGTTACGATGCATCAGCGGGATGACTGAATCCCCTATGATCGCGTCCACAAAATGCAAACTCACGCTCGGGACTCATTTCTATTCAGGAGCGTTCCAGGTCCTGACGGGGGATATACGACAGCGTCCCGGACAGGTGTGACGAACGGACCGCCTCCATCACATCCGACCGAAAATAAAACAAGCAACGATCGATCCTTAGCGGGATCGGACCCGAAGGGATCCGTATTCAGCCAGTGTTCGCCTATACATAAATTGCGAAGTCGTTGCCGCCGAGAGCCGGATTTGCGCGGCGATATATTATTGCGTCCGCGTTTCCATTGTTGTTATTTATATTTTGCAAGGATGAAGGATTTGGTAGTGAAGAGCGAGAGGTCGGTGTTTAATTAGGGTAGGTGTGAGCGAGACGGCTGTGTGTACGGTTTTCTCGGGGCGAGTGTTCAGAATTCAAATACGGTTTCAGCGCGTTAAAAGTGAAAATATTCAGGTCGAGCGGATAAAAGCTTAATATTTTCGTGACGCTGCAGAGGGGAGCGCAGATTAAAATCTTTCCATCAACAAATTTGGGTGTTTTGAAAAAAAAACGATCATAAATAAAACATGTAATCCAATACTGATAAAAATATTTTTAATATAATAATATTAAAAGGGAAAAATTAATAATTTTCCGCGAATTATTGATAGATATATAATATTTTGAAGAAAGCGAGAATCAAAAAACAATTTCGACGGCCGATTATAATCCCAGTTCCCTGTTACATTATGCATGCCGATGTTTGCCTACCCGTTCCCGAACTGGACGAATGAAACTAGGCTTTTATCACCGGTTTTCCGATTTGCATGAAACACCGAACCTGAGAGGAGCAGAAAGCTGCCACAGCGATGAAAAAACACGTCCGTCAAGTTTGGACAACGAATTTTGCCAAAAAAAATATATAATAAAAAGAGTTGAATTATAAAAAATATTTTTTAAATGTCGGAGCCATCTTGTTTAACCAATCGAGACGTAACGCGTTGGCTCAAAGATAAAAAGAGCACGATAGAATTCGCATGATTCACCGCGAAAAAAGAAACAAAGGTAATCATTTTTTGAAAAGGTCCTGATTGCACTTGTGCCCTCCGCGATATATCGAAGCCCGCTTGATTTATCTCCGTGAATGTCGAAGAAAAAAAAAAGGATGCTCAGGAAGGTTAAAGGGGGTGGAAAATGGGGGTTCCGTTGCGAATGATGGTGGTCCCGAACGAAAAACAAGACAAGATGTGGAAAACGAAAAAAAATATACACGTGAGAACGGTATTGCTGTATATCCTGAGGCGAGACGTGATGATAGACATACGTGCCCCAAAATATTAGGACATTCGAATAACATTTTTTTTTACCCGGGACACACGGAATATTTAGATTTTTCGTACGATAATAAAATACAAAATAAAATTATTCTGAAACTTGGTCACAATAATCACACACGACGATACCTTGTTCCCAAATGTATGGTAATTCCATAAAATGTTACACGAGTTTCTGCAATCAAATGTAGGGGGACGCGTACGGAGTCGTATAATGGGAACATCGATAAAAATAAAAAATGTACGGTTCAGAAAATTTATTTCTATCATTTACATGGAAAAAAATATACGATTTTCCGTCTGAAAATTTTCAAATGTCAAAAATACACAGGTTTTCGAATCCCCCAGACCGTGAGTGCATTCAGATTTTTATTTGGCGGATTTGAAATGGCTCAATTTTTTTCCGGATTTTTTTGGCCGATAGAAAATGTGGTATTTGCATTTTTTTTCAGCAGTAACAAAGAGCAAACAGCGGACGTCGAATATTTCATATTTATTTTCAGGACAATGTGAAATGAACTGATTGCAATACAGCAGGGGGATATCAATTTGGCGATCCGAGGTCTCAAAATTGACCGCCACGTATTGCCAATTTCATTGATTGATGAACGAACGATGGGGCAATTAATTGCAATTATGACCGTGGTCAATTATATGATTGACGTAAATGGTTATAATATATGTAGAAATTGTAAGAGGATTTGCATTATATTATTAAAATATTCCTAATATTAGCTAACCTTCCTCGGTATGTTTAACAATATGTTAAGTCATTAAAATAAAATTAAGTAGATTAAAATTATTTTTTTATGCCATTTTTTACTACGAAATAAAAACAATTAAATTCGAATATGGTAGAAAAGTTAATAATTAGACAAAGATTGGTTTGAATCTATTAAAAAAACGATCAATCTCGCAAAGCTCTAAAATCGGCTATTGCAAAAGTAAGAATCAGCATTCTGTGAAATTATTCGTTCACAGAATTAAAATTAAAACAATTGTCGATTTATCAATCAAAAACTCTTCGTGGCACGAAAGGTTGTTCTAAAAAAAAACTATCAGTTTTTTTGTTGGCAAAGTAAACGTATTTTATTTTATTAACCGAGTTTGAATGACACAAAATGTCATCTAAGCTATTAATTATTGTAGTCATTTGCGTTCAATTTTTCATCACAATACATCATCGTCCACATTCGTCACTTTTAGCTATTATTTTAAAATAAAATCAATATTCTCAAACTGTTTAATCATCACTTTAGTTCGATATTCTCAAAGCTGTATTAAATTTTCGAGAGTATTATTATAATATGCAACATACAATTGATTATATCAAGTTTATTATTAGTAACCGATCCGTCACGACGACATGAATACAACCGAATCGTCCGAAGGGGGTCTATTGATAATAAAAAAATAGACCCCAAGCATTTAAGTCGAATTCTACATCAATATCTTGACTATTTTTTTGAAAACGGATTAATCTAAAAATAAAAATAGTTATTCATGATATGCTTCAGGCAAGGTAAGTGAATATGGTGGTTTTTATTTTTTTTCGCTGTTGCGGACAATAATTATTTATAAAATTTATTCTATAGAATTTTTTTAGACAAATACAATCACTTTTGGACATGTAAGATTTATATTAAAAGTGTTATTCGAGAAAAATCAAAAATGTGAGGTCCCAAATATACCCCATCGGTGCGGCTACGTTAATTTCCACTATAATATTTTCTGAATATAAAAAAACATGCTTTTTTTATTATAATAACGTTCTCCGGATGCCAATTAATGCCCATTAAATAAAACACGCAATGTTCGACTAAAGACAGAAACAAAACTGATAAAAAATAGCCATGAAAAAAGGATATTCTTGTCCGAACAAACTAATATATGAAAAATAAATATTGCAGTTTATGTCAATGCTCGATTACATTTAGCAAACATGCATTATATTGCTCATTTCCGCTTTCAGATGCAATTTCCTATTGGGATATTGCGTATACAGAGCTGTCATTCGGGTAAGGATTTTACATTAATATCTACAACAAACATGTGCATGTTATCTTTGTAACTAGTAATTATTTTATACCTGATAATATTATACTTATTACGGTTATCTGGGTATGTTACTTTTATACAACATTTATATAATAATAAGTTTCAGTATGCAGGTTTATGTTGACTGTAATATAAAAAAAAATGGGTATTTACCCTCCCCCTGTAGGGGTTGGGAGGTGGGTAAATACCCAACAAAACAGTGCAAAATATGTACATGTTGGTGTACACATATACTTGTGTGTATAAATAAATCTGGTTTCTAACGAATTTCTCACCGCAGAGACAGTATACCTTGGGAAGGAAAACCCTAATCTGTTGACCAATAATCGGTCTAGTCTCGATACTTTCGCTCCTCTTCCTTCTTTCTAGGGGAGCGAAAGGAGGAAGGTCTTTCCCATGATGAAAGGATTGCTATTGCGCAACAGGGCTAATAATCACTTGCGACCGGCTACTTGAGAATCGTTTTGGGCAGACGTGCATATGTATGCCTGTGTATATCTATATAGGCGTGTGTGTGTGGTCGCTCGCTACTTATCACTCGTGACTCTTTATAAGCAGATAACGCCTTAGAGAAGAGAACAAACGAATACCGAGGCAAACCCCCTCTTACTTGCCTGGACACAGTTGAGAGGGTAAAATCCAATACCAACATGGTAGAAGATGTACGTCCAATGCCAGCAATGGCTAAGAGAGGGAAATTCTTAAACAATCGCAATACAAAAAACCGCATACCAAGACGGCTCGGGTACCCGCGGTATGGACACGAAAAAGGAGCCCTCACGTCACGTGTGAGACTGAGGTTCCTTTGGCCTCAACTACCATGCGAGAGTCTGGTAAGGTCTATGCCTTCAGCGAGTGACAGCCTTGTGACTGGCAAATGATGATGATGAAGTTTCAGTATATCGTGTAAATACAGTTATACAATAGATTCTGCTTATTTAAGACCCCGGTTAATTGAGACTCAAAACAGCCAAAACTCAAGGAACAAAAACCAAATAAAGGAGTTTCTGTTATTGAAGTGGATATTGTTATTATAATTATCTGTTCAAGATTTTTTTGTAGTAATTTCAATTACTTTATCCTTTAATAATAATTAGGAATAAATATATGGAACTAATGTGTCCCGATTAAACGGAATCTACTGTATTTAATTTAATAAAGAGCCGCAGCATCCACAATTTAAAGTTTAAAATACATTGACGTGTATAGTCTGGACTGTGATGGAAAATGTGTTTTCTTTAACGTGCAAAAAGACTTGGTTTAAATTTTACCCAGTGGATTAAACAGTGTCTAAGAATTCTGCGAGATTGGCAATAAGAGCAGCTAATATAGTCTTATTGGACTATTTTCCAGTAATTTATTTTCTCTGAAAGTTTTCCTTCGGAGCTTTCCCAGCCGCGTGAGATACATACCCGATGGAAATTATTGGGAAATTGTGCAAAAAGCAACACAAGAAGAATCAATTACCCACCCGAGGATAAAGTATAGTGGTACAGGACATAAGCTCTCTACCCATTTTCCCGGCGAGGAGTAGAAGATCCTCGGAATAAAGCTTTAAATTTGTACTCCAAGACTTGATAGCCAGCTACGTAGCATTATGGCGGATTGGGACATCATTTTATGGGAAAAATTGAAAACACGATTCTATCATACTTAGATTATGTAGATATAAACTTTAAAAAATGGTAAAATGTATATCTATTATATTCCAAAGAATAATAAAGAAAAATAGCTTTAAATACAAAAATGGGTAATATATCGAAGTTGCGATCAAGATATATAATACAATAAAGTAGATATTATAATATTATTATGAATACAATGGGCATTATCTGAAATATGTGGGCTTGATATGGTATTAAGTGCACGTGTATTGATTCATCCTATTTCTAGATACCCCATTAGCGTTGATGTTTTCATCAATATAAAGGATAATGGGTTATTTGATAGTTTAGCATTCGAAATGGGATTAGCGATAATTGAATGTGAGACCTAAGAAACGCAATGGCGCTGAGTCTCCCGTTTTGTTTCCAAATTATCTAATCAAGAAATACCACTTTTGCGAATCGAGGGAGTAATGCTAGCTTTTGAATAGCAGCTGTAATTCAATATATCTGGCATTAATTGTAAATCCGTAAAATCCAAGCCGTCTATACGATTAATTAAAATATATACGAATGATAAAAAAAATATAATATAAACGAAAATTGTATTTATTTTATCTTGCGGTTTATTTTATACGAAACTCATCCCGTCGCTATTGATAAAATGACATAAAAAATGGATTCCGCTAATCTTATAAAGGCAGAGAGAGATTCATAAAGAAACAAATTTCACAATATTTACGAAAAAATATCAAAAAAAAAAAAGGGGAAAGCGTTCGGTTATCGAAAGCGGGGTGGAAATAAATGTATCCCGTTTCCGCGGATACCGTTTCTTCAACGACCCGCATCCTATCTCTTGCAAAGAATTTGCAGATAGTAATAAAAGAGTCCATTCATAAACCGGAGGGTAAAACGGGGGTGTCTTAGTGCCGTCCCATCCCGTTGCCAGGAATCTTCAAAGACCTACACGCCCACATCGTTTGTTTGCAGTATCTCCGGGCATTGTTTATACGCGAATTTGCATCCGTCTGGCTCCTGGCTGTACTGGTCCATGGGGAAAAACGACGTAACGGTATGCAACCGCATATACACGGGCCATTGAACAAACACGTGGAATCACGTGCGACGGGACCCTCGGCCCAATTAAGCCGTTGGATCCGCAATATATTTTTTAATAAAGCTGGAGCTGGAATTAATCCACAATTATTTAGCAAAAAAATATTGTTTCTATTTTTATTTCATATTTACAATTGTTAAAAAGTATAAAAAAAATGTAAGATAAGTAAATAGCAGCTTGTTTAACGGTTGTACATCATTAATTAGAGTATGTTTAAAAATAATCTAAAGCACAATAGGTCCTCGTTAACAAATACAACTTTTTAATTTTTAAACATACAATACAAACTCGATATATCCGGTCAAATGTAGAAAATGTTATTCATGGCTAATCCAAGTGTCACTGCTCTTAAACGATGTTCTATTAATATTTTAATTTTTGTGCAGCATGAAAAGAAGTGAAAGTGCAAACTTTGGAAAATGGTTAGAAGAATTTATTTAATGATTTTAATAAAGCAATACATAATAATGGTGAAGACGTAGTCGAGGAAGATATTTTACAGTGGTTAGAAGTAGGGACCCCTGGAACCCTAGGCTTTACTTCAAGACTAAAATTGAAATAGCAGATGAAATTATGGAATATGGAAGAGAGATAGCGAGTAAGAAAAAACAAAGTCATTAGCAATAAGATCGCACCTCGATGATCTTATAATATTTATTGACTATTCATCAGAATAAGCGTTGATTTATAAAAAAAACAGCAGACTTTAAAGGTCCGAAAAACCTAGATGTTTTTTTTAAATCAGGATTCCCAAAAGAGTAGACATCTATCATGCACAACATGTGAAGACATATTTTATAATAAACTTTATATGTAAATTTTCGGTAAAAAACACGGCAGCAGAATTTTTACTATGAATTAAAGTTTATTTAACATCATTATTGATTAAAATTATCAATATATAAAATTTTAAATACATTAACGAAAACTTCATGAAGAAAAACTGCATCGGAATCAGAAAATATACCTTTATAAAATGGGCTTCTGCCTTATCGGACACCCCCTTACCCCCATTAGTCTGTTATATTGAGGTTTTACTGTAATCTTAATGTGTAGTACGTAGTAAATACATACTTTCCAGCTTCCAATCGTAGGTATGATTTAATAAATCTAATATTGTCAGTACTAAACCTTAATATTCCTATAAAAGTATTTGAATTTGACGAAAACTCATAGAGATTTGCAAGCTGTATCAAGATACAGTCTGACGTTTAAATAATATATTTTCAAAATGCAAAAATGTATATTTGTTGCATTCCAATTTTAAGCAATATTCTACCTACAACCACTTTACATCAGTTAACTTAACTTGGCCGTGCCGATGGGGTATATTGAGTTTACATTTTTCTCCAATAACTAATTTAATATAAATCCTACATGTCACATTTTTTTGTATTTGTCTAAAAAAGGCTAGAGAATAAATATTATAAATAATAATTAAACTTTATTGTCTTCAATTGGGTAAACAAAAACAACACTATTCGCTTCTGTTGCCACGGGCGCAATGTTTTTTCTCGCTTACATCCGGTACAAGTACGTGCCGAGAGCGTTGTCATTTACGCGTCATTAGTTAGTTAAAAAAATTCAAAATATCGACTAAATTACGAAGCATATCATAAATAACTATTTTTATGCTTAGAATAATCCTTTTTTATTTTTTTACGAAGAAAAAAATGCATTATTAAAATCATCCCCAGCATAATATAATTATTTTTTTAGGATGAGGATTTATTTAAATATTTTTTTAGGATTTAGCAAACTAATAATAATGGATCCAAGCAGTTGTCGTATTGCATTACGTTAAAAATATTTTTAAAAACAGTTTTGGTACTGTAATGACAAAATTTAAAGTAGAATAAAATAATATATCTTAAAAGTATTCATTTTTTTTATTTAATAAAAGGTTAGATTCTTTCAAAAGCCAGAAGTACTACTGGAAGTAGATGTATATAATGGATGAAAAATATTATTTCATTGCAGCCAAAAACCTTTTTTCGCTCCAAAATCAAGATGGATATCACGAATGTCAGTGAAGAAGATGAATTTTCATCTTGATGGATAGTATTAGAATTTTTATTATGAATAAAACCATGTTTCTTAATACTATTTTAATAAAATATTTAATTCTACAAAATAACAGTATAAATGTGATTTATACATGTCAAAGTATTCATTTTTAAGATTTATTATACGTATCGATATAACATTAATCCGAAACTTTCCACTCGATACAAATTACAATCAACTTTTCGTATGATCTTGCAAAAACAAACTTTTTTTTTCCTTTCCACTTTTATCTATTTTCTAACAAAGCGTACTCTTTTGTGAACACTTTCGCTGAAATGGCGAAATTTTCAATTTGCCATTATTGCTTTTATCACTACAGTTCTCTGCCAGTATTCGGTGCGACATATAACACTCAATAGTTGTCGATCGACAAAATTAAAATATCACCAATCACCTGCGCGTTTTTATAAAAAGTGGTCCTATCCAAAATTAGACTTTTTCATAATGCAAATATTTATATAATTAATCGGCAGAACATGTGTGCGGCTTAAATTTTGAAAAAAAGAGCAATTAAAACAAACGCATATTATTTGCAGAATGAATATTTAAACGTGGCCATAACGCGTGGGCTTTTATTTTACGACAACGTATCTTGCAAACATAATTTGCATCGTAAATACTAAATTGCGTTTTACGCGGGCATCATCACTCACGCTGAGCATTGTATAGCACCTAGTCATCAATCAGACATGATGGACAAGAAGATATTGTTCATAAAAAAAATAATAGAAATAGAATGATATATATTTTGGGTATGGATATATTAATTTTCTCTGCTAATTTGATAACCATAGCATACGTACATATTTAAAAATAGATCAATCATATCTAAATAATCAATGATATAAAATAAATTTTAACTATTAATCATAGTGTTGATATATGTAGTTAAATATGTATTGTTGACATTTGCATTTTTTACCTTCGTACAAATATTGTTTTATATCATAAATGTCAAGATGGCTTAAACATTTTACGACTACGATGCGGATAGTTCAAACGGATCGTTATCATCAAGGTTGAGTGCGTCACGTAAATCTGAGATGCTATTCAGAATTGTAAATCGTATGAAATGCATTAGATTTAAAAAGACATAATTTTGAAATATATGCATATGAAAGAGGGCATTGGTTCTCGTAGGCGGACAGCTTTCGAAGGGATTCGTAGGCGGGTGCGTTACACGTGAGGCCTCATCCAGCCATAGAGGATCACCTCAAGAGCCATTGCCACGAGCCAGTTATACTTGATTTTGTAATTAGTCATCGAAAGATGTAGACAAGGCGGATGTGTTATTATTAATATATTATATAAAAGCTACGGGGCAAAAACTTTCTCTCTCCCTCTCAATGTCAGATGTATGACGAGAGTACGTACTTGCGTCAAAATATAAGAATGACGTATGTTTAAAAAAAAAATAATGATATACGATACCTTGGTCTTTGTTTCCTCCGGCACGGGACGGACACAGACACAGTTAACAACGACAATTCCACTTTAAACACTAAAATATTTTGTCACCATTTCACGTGCATTCACAACCAGGCGCCCTTATCTTTTCACCTGCAAAAACAGACAATGCTTCGTTGAATAAATGATATGGTGTAACAACAGCTGTCAAATAATATTTGTATGTATACACATGTATAATATACTAGGGAAGAATATTAGCATAGCTCAATTCGCAACAATGCAATGTCTTTCATGTGGCATAAATAAAATCTTTATACATACATAATCATGAAAAAAATATAATATAACAAAAAAAAAATATTTATCAATATTTGTTTTGTGACATTTGAAGCAGTCCCCATAATATACATCATATACAGTGAGGCCTCGTTTAGCGATTCCTCGATTAACGCAGTTTGATGTTAACATAACCTAGCTGTGTCGATGGCGTATATTGGTTACCCACAATATTATAAATCCTACAAATCACAAACTTTTTGTATTTTTCTATAAAAGTGACTGTTATCGAATTTTATGAAACTACAATATTTTTCGGCTGTGGCACGCGAGCGATGTTTTTTCTCGCTCACATCCGGTACGATATGCAGAGTACGAGTAAAACGTGCGAATGACACATGCCGAGAGAGCTCAGTCTGCGGCGAGACATCGCAGAGAGCGTTGTCATATAAGCATCATATTAATTAGTTAAATATCCAAAATGTCGATCAAATTATGAAGCATATCCTGAATGAATATTTTTTTTCTTAGAATAATCTATTTCAAAAAAAGGTGAAATTGATGAACAATTCATAAATATCTTGAAATGCTTAGGGTATCTGAGATATTCCCTTTGGACGACGATTGGGATAATGCGGTTTGCTAGATGCTCAAAATAAAACGTGCAGTTTCATGAAAGGAATTTGGTACGTAAATTTAATAAGAAATCACTAGGCACTTTTTTTAAAACTTGTTCACTACACATTTTTGTCTAATCGTTACTATAATTTTAAAAAAGTCTTAACATCTTGCGTATTAGGGGGCATTCGCCGAAATATGGTGAAACGTCGTCTTTTACAAAAAAATCATTACTCTTTTATTAATCATAATATTGAGCTGCAAATAAAATTACTTGAAATTCAACATTTACTGCATAGTTTATTGCAAAAAAAAATATTTATAAATTATAGCAGGAGTCATCAAACAATTTGGGAACGGGCTTAATTGATTTTTTTTATAAAACATGGTTTGAAAATGGTCTTTCGAATGGTAAATTTTAAATATTTATATCGAATGTTTGTGCTTTTAAAATTTTAAGGTCATTAGCCCTTGGGTCGCTGGACAAGCCATAATTCTTAATATCCACAACAGCTGCTTTTTTAGCCCCGAATGTTGAGGAACGTCATAGATAATTACGATATCACACCAGTAAGAATTTATTCATCAAAAATATAACATTCTACCAATGAGAAAGTATTTAAATAAAAACAATACACGAATAATAAATAAATTCTTAAATGAAACATCGAATCAATTCTTAAATAAATCACACTCCTTCTTGTAAAACAGCCATAAAATATTTCGAATAAATGTTTTATATGCACTTGCTGCATTTGCCGGAATTGTCCTGAAGGTCTGAAGTATTTAACCAAAAAAATATTTAAAAATGACTAACCGTTGTAAAAATTGCAGCCGATCAGACGCGTAGTGTCGGCTAGCGTGTGCTATGCGCGCCCCGGACATACACAAATACGCTTTTGACGTGGAATCCACGTCCCCCGTAGGCAATGTGTTAATAATGATTCTATCACTGTTGGGTAATGCTCTAAGCCATCATATCAACCTGTCGGGCTTAAACACTTGCATTTACGTTAAAATAGTTTTCCTATTACCTAATATTACGTCGTAAATTCAGTTTATGGACCAGGGATTCATATAAAATTTTAAGGCATATTATCTAATCGTTTATATCAACAACTTATTGGTAAGAAAATGGCGAAAATAAACAAAAACATGAATGAACGGAGCATGGAAGAAGCTATGAACGGAGGTATCCAAGGGTTTCAAAACAGCAGGAAGGATTAGGAGATGTAGATGAGCAGGATATTAGAACTAACGACGATCGACTTAAAAATAGTGTTTCTGAAAACAATGAACTAAACAACTCGCTGCAGGTTTACTAAATAAAATATTAGTAATGTTATCCGAAACTGTTGACTAAATGGTAACCAATGATTCAGATTTTGAAAAGATTACAACAGCAAGACGAGACCTTCTTTGGTGCATTTTCCTACAGCCAACAGTTGCCTAACGAGAGAAAAAGAAAGCGACAGATGACGCTAGGAAAATTCATCATACAAAAATTAATAACTTCAGAAGAGCTAGGACCTGCATCCTAAAAATGAATGCTGTATTTCTGTGACATATATTATTATGCAAATTATTATAAAAACACTTCAAAACTTGTTTATTTTTACTTGAGTATTGCCCTTTCCCTATTTACTTAATTACATTGTTAAAGTAAAATTGTTCAACGCTAGTTCATTTAGCGCTGTATTGCCAAGGAATTTATCCGTAGTACTAAACGAGGCCTGTAGAAACAATACTGTAATTGTGCAAGCGCGTTTATTTTTTTTGGTTTATGGCTCTTCAGTGTTAGCAAAACTTATGTTTTTTTTAAATTTCCGAGAATATAAACACGTAACTGAGCGCCATATATCGATATTGTTCAATCTTGTAACAAACAAGGTATCTTTAAACATCTTAATTAAAAAAAAAAACGATTTTTAACAATGGATAGAGACAAATGTTAGACAGAGGCGACGACGTTATTCGGATTTTTTCCCCTCTTTTTTGTTTAAAACGATGTAAACGACGTAAGTTTTTATAAAAAGAGACACCTGGCCATGTGCTCACGTCCACATTCCTCCTAGCCAGTGTCATAAAGAATTAATTGAAATCGTCAGTAAGTTGAACTATCCGTTTACTAACTTAACATAGTCCTAGTTAACTTAAAAAAAACATAATAGATTGTTGTTACCTATACCATGAAATGCATTGATATTACTGAACAAAGTAAATAATTATGTAAATTGTAACCGAGAATGCAATATTATTTTAATTTAATTTTACTGTGCTCTAGATTGTATCATGCCTGGAATTTAATAACCTCGAATTTTCAACTGACCTATATGCATTCAAAATTAAAAATTAATTCGCACACCTTTGATAAAGAAGTCTTAAAATATGCATGGTATCGCCGACCGGATGAAAATTAAAGTTTAAGCGCACGTGTTGTACGTTGCAATGCAAGAACTCATGTGTAAGATCAGATAAGGCTATGTAATCTCGTGATGTAAATAAATAAATTATGTATAATATATAAAATGAATCGATTGATTGTGTGCAATATATTTAGGTAAAATGTTCTAACTATCGAGTTCTTTTTGGATTATTAAATTATTAAGGAATCCAGTAAATTGTGAAGAAAAATTGGTCTATAAAAAGGGACAATATCCGTGCGGATGCTTGGCAATATGAATCGATCCCCAGGGAGCCACTAACTCGCTTTTATTCTTTAATGAAACCCCGAACAGTGCCGGGGAAATATAATGAAAGTCAAAATCGTAATTAAATTTTGCAAAATCTTCAATTCATGTGGAAATTCCTTTATCGGAAATAAATTCGCGGAATGAAATATCGTTTATGATTCGGCGATCGTTACAGCGGGGAAATTGTCTCACGTCGCGATATTAAAGCTGTGCTAAGGTAAAAATTATTCAACCTAATTTTCTCCCAACATCGATCGGTTCGAGCTCAAATTGATATTGAGGCGTTATGCGGTCATTAGGGGATGAACTTATCAGAAGACGGAAAAGACAATCAATCACACACAAAACAATCCCTAAGCATTGTTGCCAATAGGCAACAATGAAAGCTGATCATCCCCTTTCCTCGCATTGTGAGACTTATCCGGAAATTATTTCACCCCTCTCTCGCCAGATTCGACCGCCAAAAACACTCATGAGCATTGCATTTCCACAGCATTAACTTCTTTCTTCATTTTTCTTCTGCACGCGCACAAACGCTCCGAACCCTTTCATCAAAACCAAATCGCATTCCCATTAACTTTAAATGGTTTCTCGAACGGTTAAAATGTATGATGTGCTCGTTATCTTTGGGTTGGCAGCCGTGTAAGCTGTGGCGGGAGATAATAAATTGTTGTAATGTTTAAAAGTGAATAAATCACGGTATCCCGAGCGAGACCATCTTTATTAGTATATGATAATGAGATGCTGACAATCACAACAATTGCATGTTTGACAACCGTGAAGAAATGGAAAATTATCATACAATTACAGTGTCCTTAATATGGGTATACCGCTCTGATGATATGCTACAACTTAAGCACGAACGTAACATCCTTTGTGAGGCACGAAAATTGTTTTAAAACACTTTTTGTGATCGTGAAAATTTATTACATAATATATAAAATCGAGAAAATTAGAAGTTCTGATAATAATGTACAAAGCGTGTAGCAATAATTCTTTTCGAGTAGTAATTTATTACAATACGATCGCAGTACTGAGATATTTATGGCTTAATAAAATGAAATATTTTATTATACAAAAGAAAATTTTATTACATTGTCATATATATTTTCATATAAAAAAATGGATAAATTAATTTGACGCCAACCGAGTGCGCTTTTCTTATCTCCTTGGAAAACTATGAAGCAGGAAATACCATTTTTCTACTTTCACATCTGAACTGGTGAACAATGGGCTTGACCTGTGCAGGCTCTCGCTATTTGCACTGGGGCCATGGCCATTGTAGTCGAGAGTGTTTCTCTGTAACTCGAAATTGCTGAGAAATTTAGCTGAAGAACAAGGTGCTTGTTATTGTTTCGCCGACAAGAAACGAAACACGGCCATATTAACACACAATAAAAAAAACTGCAGTTCCTGTTGCACTAAATGGACCCTGCCCTGACACAATGCACTCGACTGCAGCGATAATGATGATGATGGCTGAGATAGATAGTGCGACGGCATTTTTCCGACACATGGTGAAAGTGACTGATGGAAATATGAGATAGATTAAGATGCTAATTGCAAACGGAAAGAATTCAATTATTAAGAGTGTTAAGAAATTGGTTGGGCTATAAAATAATAATTATACATGTGCGTTTCGTGAATTTTATTTATTTATTCATTTGACTACGATGGATGGATCTCAAAGCGCCATTCACCTATATAAAATGACCAGTGTTATAGCTTGTAGGTAACATGCATATCATTTGATAATGTAAGTTAACTGTGACTGAGCTAAGTTAGTACTCGTTGTTAGTTGGCCGACCAAAAACTAAGAATTCAGGAAATTCTTCATAACACTGAGCAGAGGGTATGTAAGTGGAAGAAACCCATTAACTCAGCACGTTTGATATCAATATATTAATGAATAATTCATTACTATCTTGACTTGAAATGATTGGGGTCTCTGGTAGACCCCGTTCGGACGTCTCGGTTTTGTTATCGAGCCGCCGTGACGGATGGGTTATTTTTTTTATAAATGACGATGATAACATTTTGAATATCATCAAATATTAAAAAAAAGGGTCAGAATGAATTAAAAATTCCAATTTTTAAAACATAAATGAGATGAGGAATTGATGACATTCTCTTCTATAAAGAGGTTTCAAACAAATTTGTAAATCCTGCCGTTTGGGGATTATTAGAATAATTTTATAAGATTCAATTGTGTTTAAAAGTAGTTTATTTAATATTTCAGCACAGTCAACCCTCCTATAGTGCTACGTTCTAGATCGCTGTTTTCTACAAAACAAGGTAAAATGATACACAGGCGGATCTCAGCTTTCGCACATTCGACTCTCGCACAATTCGCTATTTCGCACATTTTGGAAAAATATTTTTTTTTCAAAAATTGTTTCCAAAAGGCACGGCATAGTGATGGATAAAATGAAGAAATCTTTGTGTTATTGGATAAGTAATCAAAATCAAGAAAACATCCTCTGAGTACTCAATGATTCAAGCTTGCCCAAGTTTGCATAAAGATTGAAAGCTAGACTAAACGAAGATTCTAACATATGTTTCATGCAAGTAACGGCTGGTTTTCAAATTTAAAGAAGGTATTTTACGCAACATTAAACCTACTGAGAACTGATGCGATGAAGATGCTGCAAAAAAAGACTTTTATTTCGTCATTGTCCAAAATTATTAAAGATGCAGAATATAATTTCTAGTCAAATATTCAATGTAAATGAGACTGGTTTTATTTTGAAGAAGATTTAATCGTACATTCTTATCAGTTGACGAATCAGTTGCCCCTGGTCAGACCTCTAAACTTATTAGGTGAAGATGTTAATGAGATGATTGAATCATTCTGAACCTTGACTAATAAATTTGTACGGACTGACAAGAGAACGAAAAAAATAGCAACGTTGAAAGAAGAAGAAGAACCAGAAGAACTATCGACCTTAACAATAAAAAATATGAACGAAGCTTTTTAGGCATCTCGAGACATTTTGATTATTATGGAAGAATGTGATCCCACCGGAGAACGCATATCTGCGTAGGGCGATCCATAATAGTACTGCATGTTACAGAACTCTCTATGAAGAAAAGAAAAAAGGTAGTAAAATACAACTAACCTTGACAAGTTTATTAAGGGAATATATTTTTTATTTAATATGTATTTAGTTAGTACATATTAGTATATATCATCATCATCATCATTTGCCAGTCACAAGGCTCTCACTCGCTGAGGGCATGGACCTTACCACTCTCGCATGGTAGATGAGGCCAAAGGAACCTGAGTCTCACACGTGAAATGAGGGCTCCCCTTTCGTGTCCATACCGCGAGGACCCGAGCCGTCTTGGTATGCGGTTTTTTGTAAAGAGTTTCCCTCTCTTGGACATTACTGGCATTGGACGTACATCTTCTACCATGTTGGTATCGGATTTTACCCTCTCAACTGTGTCCAGGCAAGTAGGAGGGGGTTTGTCTCGGTATTCGTTTGTTCTCTTCTCTAAGGCGTTATCTGCTAATAGCGAGTCACGAGTCACAAGTAGCGAGCGACCACACACACACACATACCTATTAGTATATATGTATGTAGTTGAGTACAATTTTTAGTGTTTTTTTTTTACATCCCTCTACTTTCGAACATTTAACTTTCGCACACATTTCCACCAATCATGTGCGAAAGTCGAGGTCCGCTTGTATTTCGTAAAAATATTACACCATGCAAAATAAAGATCAATCCCCTTTGTTTAACAACAAAAAATAAAATTTTGTATGAGTATACATATACTTCTATATGGCGGGTTTCTAGGGCGTTAGAGATTCTTGGTGCTTTGTGAGGATTAACTGTAAATACATATTTATATTGGCATAACGATATTAGATAAAATCCATCGATTACTAATACAATAAGATCACTCATTATTAACGCAAAATTCGTTTTGTTCAATCAATTTAGTACCTCACAAATATTTTAAGGTAAAACATTGAATTTGTATCCATTTGAATTTTTATCAATATGTTAAGGTTATATGATGTATTCTACAAACTGCGTGGTGTCACGTATATTCATTACATATGATATCATAAAACGAATTTATAAGAAGCGCATAATGGCCGTATATACATTACATAACGCGTAAAAATATCTCATAATATACGATTTATCGTATCGAGTCTGTGACTTTATCGCTTGGTCCACGAGGAAAAAAATCAAATTTCGAAATACTAAAATATGCAATGTCCCAGTTACCTGAAATCACCGAGCGTATTTAACTCATTTACATTTGACGCAAATCGCCCCGAGGGGCCGCCAGGACGTTCTGCCTGAGATAATAAGATTTTCGCGATAAATTTTAAACATCTTAAACCATTTCCATTCGCTTGGATGTCTTTTTCTATCGCGGCTTCCACGCCCAACACCCCCCCGACTCCCGCTTCCCGTCTGCCCAGGAAATTACCGCCCTTGCAGAAATCTAATTTGCAGCGGAGCCCATCGCAATCTCATGTGCGCAATCAAATACGAATGTGGCGAAGAGTATAACAAATCGCGAGATTATAGCAACACTCTTTTTATAGGCGGCAAATTGAAAAAATGCCCTCAGGAGATGCGTTTTCTGGCGAAACGGGGTCCGGTAAAGTCGTAAACGTCTCGAATTACGCGCTGTAAAATTACAGCCGTAAAAGTGGTTCAATTTTGAAATTTCACGGGCTTTTTCAGTATTAAATATCTTTTTGTTACTTTATATATTTTAATTACACAATGTTTTATAACAAAAGAGTAAAATGGCATTTAATGGCCGTGTTATGGCTTGTAGGTAACCTGCATATTATTTCGATAATGTAAGTTAACCGCAACTAAAATAAGTTAATAGTCGGATAGGCGACCGACGAAACTATGAATTAGGGGAATTCTTTATAACACTGGAAGGTAATAGACCTCCGTATGTTTATAGAAACATATTTATGTATTTAGAATTAATTAATTTAATGCCTAATCTAAATAAAAATGTAAAAGACGTAAAAGACTAAATAGACCCCAAGCATTTCAAGTCAAGATATTGATGAATTATTGAATCGTCAATGAACCAATGAATCATGGATCATCAATATCTTGACATTTAAAAAAAAGATTATTCTATGAATAAAAACAGTTATTCGTGATGTCTCGCCGCAGACTGAGCATACGCCGCGCACTGAATTCTCGCGGCACTAGTAGGTTTTACTCGCGCTTGACACATCGTACCAGATGCGAGCGAGAAAAACATCGCGCCAATGGCAACATAAGCGAATATTGTTGTTTTTATATTTTCCGCAATTGCGGACAATAAAAGCCAATGATTATTTATAATAGTTATTCTTAAGACTTTTTTTAACAATTGAAAAAAGGTTGTTACATGTAGGATTTATATTATAAGAGTTATTCGAGAAAAATAAAACAATAATGGGGTCCCAAAGATTCGCGACACGTGTCACTAGTGTACGTTTTACTCGCGCTTGGCACATGGAACCGGATGCGAGCGAGAAATAACATCCCGCCCGTGGCAACAAAAGCGAATATTGATATTTTAAATTGTTTCGTAATTACGGAAAATAAAGGTCAACGATTATTATAGGTTTTTTTAGACACTACATTTAAATTGACATAAAGTGAAAAGAAATGTATTTTTATTAGGTGAAAAAAAATATTTTCACAAAAGCTTTTTTAACATTTAACCTATCTAACTGTACACAGTATAGCTCTGCTGTGACATTATTGTCACAGCAGAGGACCGAGAAGGACCTTTTTCAAGGTTAATGACGGTCGAGGGGTAGAAACAGGTACTTGATTTGAAGAAAGCCACTATTTCTTTCTTCTCGGGTTGTTGTAGAGGACTCATTTCTCATCCCCAGTAACGATCCTTTTCAAAAATGGATCGGTTTTATACCTGGACAATAGCGATGAACAAATGGTTACCCGTTGTTCCAAGGTCTTCGGCGATAGCTCGTGTGGTACCCAAATTCCCTGTCTATGTTTTTTCCGAGTCTTTTCAAATGGTTTATTACTGTCGACCAGGGACAGCGGATGTCTTGCGATAATTCCTTTATTGTTTTTCGAGGACTGATTCACCAGAGAACTTAATGCGTCATCGTCGATTTTTAAAGGTCGTCCTGATTTTGGTTTATTTTTTAACTCTGTCGCCACTTTTGAATTTTTTGAGTCATCTATGGCATTTTCGACTATTCAATATGTCGTTATATATATCACAAATGCTCTGGGTAGCTTCTTTTGCTTTTAATCCTTTGTCGAACAAAAACAGTAAACAAGATCGCAAATGTGCCTCGTCAATTTCTGACTTGGACATTTTCACTATGGGTAAAAAAAATATGAGAACATGTGAAAAAGTAAGACAAAAAACAGAGCTTTAAAATGACACCAACCTTGACGTTCTCACCTGAGGGCAACCCGAGGTAAACTGACGGCAAAGCATGCAACAAGAAAAAATGACATTTCTTTTGACTTTACTTAATCATGTTAAATGACATGGCTCTTTAAGTTTAGGGAAATAATCATCATTTTTTACGCGATATTTTGTGTGATGAAATAATTATGTGTTCAATTTTTTTTATAAATGAAAAGCCATAAAGGAATGTTGTAGGAAGTATCTGAAGTAAATTTTTAAAAGAATTATAAATCTTGAAATACAAAGTGTCAATTATATTGTATCGAACAAAGGCTTCGACACAGAAAAGCTATTGATTCACGTCCACTTGACAGGTTCTTTCTCATTTTACCCGCGCGAAACCTTTCTCGGACAGCAATGAAGGGGAGAAGAAATGAAACAGTTTAATTCCTGTAATGGTTTCGATATCGATACTCGCCGAAGAAATGCCATTAGTTCGGTACAATTTTAGCAGAAAAGTTGAACCCTAATGAAGAATACCGGGAATAATTTATTAGATCCCGAACGGTTAATGTAGCGTGTAACGAACTGAGAGCGAAGCTGTGTAACAGCCGAGAGGAGCAAAACTATATTTAAAACAAGAACTGTGAGCACCTGAACTGATCGTTTTCCACCCCCTGTCACGCTATTTGCAACGTGGGGTTTGACCCGATCAGGGGGTTTATTGTTACATACAATGCATTCTGGGCCAGTGTTGACCCATATAAACAATGAGCGAACCGTATATATTGTCCCGGGATTTATTGAACCAATAATGTCGAATAATGGTCGGCTGCGGTTATCAATTAGGCCAGCGGAGGCTGGATCAATTAACCAAAGCTCTGGATTAACGTTGAAATCTGAGTGTTAAAACTGATGGTATTAAATATAAAACTATGTTTATTTAACCACTCGGAGGTTATATATTCAAATTTGATACAATATATTGAATAAATCTACGAAATATGCTTTGATTTCTAATGGAAAAATTTAATTAGCGTTGAGATTGAAGATAATTATACATTCAAAACATAATTTTAGAAAATTAATTAAATAAAAACAGTAATATTTGTTGCAAAAATTTAATCATAATTACTAATTTGTATATCTCCTGAATTATATTAAATTTCACGCCATAGCTGACAATAGAGCAGAATTAAATACGTCTGTTCATCTCCCCAAATTTGCATACACGTCGTTCATGATTCACATGCAGTATAATATCGTGTATCATATTTAAAATTTATTAACACGGCCTTAACCTTTATTCAACCTTTTATAATTCGAACGGATAGATAAGAAGTATTCGCGAATTTATTTTTCCGTAAAAGATTTGATCTTAACGTCTCATTGAATAATATCGTAATAATTTGCAAATGTTTCAAACTTCCCCTCTAGTCCATAGTAGAATAAAAAAAAAATGAAACGACGATTATGCGCCAACTTAGTGTCATGATTATGCAGGGGACCAGGGTGAGTATTCAAGTATACGGCCATAACAACATAAGTATGAAGAATATTAAACGAATGAGGTGGTATCTAAAAGTTTCTGGACGGTTGAATAAAAGTTTTCCGAGAGATATATGTAATTACAGTCATTAAAATACATTTTAAATATTTAAAGTCAGATCAGGAAGCAATCTTCGACCGAACTGAAATACGAAAGTGAAAACTTTTATCAAAGTTTACTTAAAAGCTACGGGTAAATGCTAAAGTAACTAACTCTAGCCGGAAAATTATCTTCTCATTAACGAGAATCGCTGAGCGGAATATTTGAATCGGACTCCGTTGTAATCGACTGAAACGTAAGTAAACTATTTTTGCTGAAAGACCGGGTAGATTGAAATACGCAGAACGTTCGAAGCAGTAATTTGCATTTGTCTCGTATATGGCACGTGAAAATTGTTTTTCAGAAAATGAATATGGACAGACAACACGAAAATTACACCATTCAACATCCGACTGCGATACAAAAAGCGCACCAGTAACTCACTGCCCTGAAACTAAGGACACGCCATGGACGTATAAAGACCTTCATTACGGCCTCGAAAAAAAATATAAGTCTTTCACTAACGACTGTCAAGAGGCAACAATTCAAAAGATGTATATTTCCCGAGGCCGACGTTTCCGTAATTTCATCAGGGTGTTTAAAGCCTCATGGCTCGGAAGGGCTAAGTCTCGAGTATAAAAGATATGCAGGCGGAGGAGATAGCTCCCGTATATACCGCTCGTATATTTGCATACTAAGGAGACACCCAGAGGACCAGTTATCTTTAACATTTTCAGCGATAACTGTTTGAAAATGAATTCAACAAACGCTCGAACAATTCACATACATGCGCAAATCTAGTGTCATATACATAATCTGATTTCGAAATATATATAACAATGTTAAAGATCATTTACACGATATGCAAATAATCTCAATGCGAATGCAACTACTGTTGACAGTAAACATTGAAGGTGGCAACGGCCAAATGTTTGCAGCGGAGCCGCACAACGCCAAAGTGAAAAGGTTGGCAATTACCGTGAGCACGAGAAACTTTCCTTTAAAACTGAAAACAAAATTGTTTTCATGCATAAACTTTTCCGCCGTCGGGACATATTGAATGGAATGTAACGGCAAAAAGAAGGTGATGCCGGAATTCGCAGGAGCCGACGCTTTCCGAATAAAATATTTACACTGCACGCAGTTGTCGAAAGTGCCGTTTAGCTCATTAAGATAATAAAAACAAAGAAGTACAAGAATCCCGCTGCGAAACGCTGGAATAATAAGCTCGTTTCCCGCAGTTTTCCCATGCGGTGCAGACCTTGTTTAGTATCATTTTCAGAAATATTTGTTGGACAATTCATTTGGAGTAATCCCGTTATATGACCATAAGCTGTCTCCATAAAGAGGGCACATTGCGAAATCTGTCCCCAGCAGGCGTGGTCACTGTGACCCGGCACTGGAAATGTCTGTCAACGAGAGACTTTTCCACTGCAATGAATACGAGCCTCACATTGCAAGATTAATTACGAGGACAACGAAAGAGAAGAGAAAAACAAACGAAATAAGCAAACTATATTATTAATTATATAAAATCTCTATTTATTTTGTTATATCAAAATTCAGTTTGTAAAATAATCAGTGAGTGCGCAAAAAATATGGTACAAATAAGATTATGCAGTCTATTATTTAAAAAAAAATTAACAATGATTATTTGTTATCATATCATACCTACCATTACCACAAGCATTAAACAGCCGATGGATCGAGAGAATAACTTAAATAAACATAATTTAAGAATCATATTTTCCATAGTAATTGCAATATTTTATTAATTTATATAATAAGAACATGAGAATTCACGTTCAGTGGAGCTGCCAAACATAGGGCACAAGACACCCTAATCCGGATATGAACCTCCCCAGGAGACTCAAGTCAAGAGTCAGCTTTGCTAACACAGCATGTGCCCACAGCTATACCTACAGCGGAACTACCGGTTCGGCCTGGAGCCAGCAGTGACACTCCGATCAGGCGGGTTCCTGCCCTATGCGAAGTAGAAGACCCCCAATAGACCCCGAACGGGAGTGGCAAGGACAAGGAAAATGCTAGGAGGTGGGCCTACTCGAATCAACCTGTGATCTGCGTCTGCGGAGATGCAGATCAAGGAAAAATATATTTTTATATATTAGGAAAAGCGGAAAGTAATGATAATTTTTAAAGGGACGATTTTGAAAT